>CM065803.1:103184000-103449000 GCA_033398695.1 Orobanche coerulescens | reverse complement strand
GCCGTGAATCCCCAACTGGGACCCACCAGGCAAATGAAAATGATGAATTAAATAATATAATTGTAGTACCGAACCACATTATATTACCAAGTACTCCGATGAGGAGTTTAAGTACATTACACCAGGACAAAACAGAATACTAGTATATTTTATATGGAGATAAAATACACCACCCTGAACAAATAAGCATCTCAAACGGAATTTGCAGCGGAAAAATACAAAGGACGGAATGACTGAAATGACTGAAAATGACTGAACAAACGGAATGACTGGGGCCCCCTTCTAGTATCACTGGGACTCCTCGCCGTCAGCATGCCCTTCCCGTGCCTTTGCCTTGCCGTGACCTAAAAACAAAATCCCCCAACGTGGTCAGTTACACAGAACAACAATCCTCAAGAGTTGAACTTACACAATCATGAATTAACTGAAGTTATGAAATGTTCTGAATTATGAATTACGCTGAAGAGGAGTATCATATTACGCCCGTAATGTCCTGTGCAAGTGTACAAGACGAATGACCGGACACACCCGTCCTTGTACCTAATTAGTCTCACGGAGGTAAGCGTTACCGTGTGCACGGTCCGATGTATCGGTGAACCCAATACATGACCATCGTGTGCCCGACTAAAAATTCCACACAGCCACACCCGGCCACGCAATATGAACCCAGAAGGTCACATGAACTAGAATGACCATGATGAATATCAATGAATAATAATTAGACAAGGCCAAGATGACTCACCGATATGAAAGTAATAGTGACGTGATTGATAACCCAATGAAATGATTTGGAACCGTCGTTCCTCGTGAATGAAATGATTATTCGACAATTACAAGTCTCAAAATGATTAATATTATGATGAATGAATTATGATTATGAGCAATCAACAACAAAAGGAATGAGTATCCTTTTAACCGAGTAAGAATCAACTTACTCAATACCGATGAAGAATGTCCGTCCACGAACAACGTCCTAAGTGAAATACCGGTCGCTCGAACAACCTTGAATAACAATAATTACCAACAATCGCTCAATACACGTATCAAACAACAAAACACGACTAACCCGAAGGTCGAAACAACGATAATCAAACTCATAGGGCATTCCAACGAATACATAACCAACCACACAACTTCGGAAATATCCAATCCCGAATATGTCGAAACCAACACCAAATTGAGTATTTCGAATTAACAAAACACTTCAATGATATCAATAATCCATTAGGAATCCATAATTCATGATTACAACAACATCAATCGGAAAATCCCCAATTAACCGAAGTCAACCCCAAGGGTTCTTGAAATAATTCTGAAAATAACCATTAAATCCATAGGAATATATTTATCCAAGGTAGATAATCCATATCTAACATATTCCAATGATAATCCAAGCTTACACGAAGGAATCGGAAGGAAAACCCAAAAATCCGAAATTCTAGATCCAAGAAATTAATACCTTTGATTCGGTGTTTTGGAGATGATGAAGTGATGATTAATCCAACTCAAAGACTTGAAGATGATGATTGATGATTACACCTTGAAGAACACTCTCAAAATCGCCCAAATCGCCAAGAACCGACGAGAGGAAGAGAAATAGATTACAAATGACGAAGTCTGACTAAACTGTCCAATTTATAGCCAGTCCAGGTTAGCGTGCGCTAGCCCTTGTGCGTAGCGTGCGCTAACGAGTAATTTGGGTAGTCCAGTACCCACTGTCCGAACACGGTAGCGCGCGCTACGTACCTTTTTGTAGCGTGCGCTACGGCCATATCAATAGCGTGCGTTAATACTCATAGTTAGCGTGCGCTAACGAATAATTTGATGCCCGATCGGAATCCGAAACCGCACGACCTCGGCGACCTCGATAGCGTGCGCTACAACCATTATTTAGCGTGCGCTATAATATCGATTGCGTACGCTAAAAACAACACATAGCGTGCGCTATGAATTAATCCAGTGCAGTCCAGTAGCCACTGGACTCAACCTGATCCGTCCCTAGCGCGCGCTACTCCACATATATAGCGTGCGCTACTACAACCCGTTAGCGCGCGCTACTTACCACTCGTAGCGTGCGCTACAAATAACTCACCTGCAGTCCAGTACCTTCTGGACTGCAGCCAGGGCAACCTTAGCGTGCGCTAAAGCTGAGTGGTAGCGTGCGCTACCTATACCCAATTAGCGTACGCTAAAAGGAGTACGTAGCGTGCGCTACTCCTCACGCACAGTTCGCAACGAAAATGACAATGATGATAAACACGGCACGAAACTCCTAATCAGCTTAGTGATGAGTGACGATTGATACACGATACAATTACTCTGAATGATGAATACCATGACTGAATCTGAGTGACAAATGATTAATAATGAGTGAAAATTACTGAGTATCAATTACTGAATGATAAATACTGAATGATAATTACTGAATTACAACCGGGTATTACATACACCCCCCCGTAAAAGAGTTTCGTCCCCGAAACTAAGGGTCAAACAACTCAGGATAACTCTCCCGCATACTATCCTCGGTTTCCCAAGTAGCCTCTTCGACTCCGTGTCTAGACCACTGAATTTTAACCAAAGGAATCGTCTTATACCTCAACTGTTTGATTCGCCGCTCTAAAACTCGTATAGGACGCTCCTCATATGAATGATCGTCGGCGATCTCGATTTCGTCGAACTGAAGTATGTGACTCGGGTCGGCAATATACTTCCGCAACTGAGAGACGTGAAACACATTATGAATTCGGCTCAACGCCGGAGGTAAAGCCAATCGATAAGCTAACTCGCCTACTCGATCCAAAATCTCAAACGGTCCAATGAATCTCGGACTCAACTTTCCCCTCTTCCCAAAACGGAAGATACCACGACTCGGGGATACCTTGACCAACACATGGTCACCAGCCTCGAATTCTAATGGTCGACGACGGTTATCTGCGTATGATTTCTGTCGACTCTGAGCGATCAACAAACGACTCCTGATCAAAGCTACCTTCTCACGGGCGGCTATAAGCATATCGGGCTCGGTGCCGATTGATTCTGATAAGTCATCCCAACACAACGGAGATCGACAACGACGACCATACAAGGCCTCGTAAGGTGCCATCTTGATCGAAGCATGCCAACTATTATTATACGTGAACTCGATCAATGGTAGTTGGGCTTCCCAATCGTATTTCCAATCGAGGACGCATGCCCTCAACATGTCCTCTAATGTCTGAATGGTCCTCTCTGATTGTCCGTCGGACTGAGGATGAAAAGCGGTACTGAGATTAAGCTGGGTTCCCATAGCACGATGAACTGATTTCCAAAAATGGGACACAAACCGTCCGTCACGATCGGAAACGATACTCTTAGGAGTACCGTGCAGTCTCACTATCTCTTTGATGAACAGTTGAGCAAGTCTCTCGGGACCCCATGTCTCATTGATCTCAAGGAAATGAGCTGATTAAGTTAAGCGGTCCACGATCACCCAGATCGTATTCATGCCACGACGACTCGTCGGCAAACTCGTGATGAAATCCATAGAAATGTCTTCCCACTACCATTCGGGAATAGGAAGAGGCTTCAGTATACCCGCCGGTCGCTGATGTTCAATCTTAACTTGTTGACAGGTTAAGCATCTCGAAACAAATTCTGCGACTTCTCGCTTCATATTACTCCACCAGTAATTTTGTTTCAAGTCCTTGTACATCTTGCTAGACCCCGGATGAACAGAATAAGGGGTAGCATGAGCTTCTTTCAAAATCGAGTTTTTCAACTCGTCATTCGCCGGTACGCACAACCGATTCTTAAACCTCAAAAGTACATCCTCGTGGACCACAAATCCAGGGGCTTTCCCCTGAGCCACATCCTCTCGGATGCGCAACAATGATGGGTCCGAACCCTGACTCTCTCGAATTGTCACCTCGAGTGACGATGAAATCTCTAACATACAAAGCTGCCCCTGAACTCGCTGAAGCCAGACCTCGATCTCGGGTCTAAGGAATTCCTGCTGAAGTTCCTTCTGAACTGTTAAACGGGCAAGCATCTGCTCCTGAACGAACTTACGACTCAAGGCGTCGGCGACAACGTTCGCCTTGCCTGGGTGGTAGAGGATCTCGATATCATAATCTTTGATTAATTCCAACCACCGTCTCTGATGCATATTTAACTCCTTCTGAGTAAATATATACTTTAAACTCTTATGATCGGTGAATATCTGACAGGTAACGCCATAAAGATAATGACGCCAAATTTTCAAAGCGAACACCACGGCTGCTAGCTCCAGGTCGTGGGTCGGATAATTAACCTCGTAAGGTCTCAATTGCCGTGAAGCATAGGCAATGACCTTCCCGTTCTGCATGAGCACACATCCGAGACCCTGTCCGGACGCATCACTATAGACCACAAATCCTTCCGTCCCCTGCGGCAAGGAAAGTACAGGTGCTGACATTAACCGGCTCTTGAGTTCCTCAAAACTCCGTTGACACGCGTCGGACCACGTGTATTTCTTATCCTTCCGCAATAAGTTCGTCAAGGGTTGAGCGATTCTAGAAAATCCCTCTACAAATCGCCGATAATAACCCGCTAATCCGAGGAAGCTTCGGATTTCCTTAACGTTCTTCGGAGGTAGCCAATCTCGAATAGCCTCCGTCTTCTGAGGGTCGACACGAACTCCGTCTGATGAAATTACATGTCCGAGAAAAGTCACTTCGGACATCCAGAACTCACATTTGGAGAACTTCCCATAAAGTTGTTCTCGTCTCAACACGTCGAGCACTTGATGAAGGTGAAACTCGTGTTCCTTCCGGTCACGAGAATAAATCAAAATGTCATCGATGAAGACAACAACAAACAGATCCAAAAAGTCGATGAAAACCCGATTCATTAACTCCATGAATACCGCAGGTGCATTAGTCAATCCGAACGGCATAACCACAAACTCATAATGACCATAGCGTGTTCGAAACGCCGTCCTCGCGATGTCCGACTCTCGGATCCGCAACTGATGATATCCAAACCTTAAGTCGATCTTGGAAAATACTGAAGCTCCCTGAAGTTGATCTAAGAGATCATCAATACGGGGTAAGGGATACTTATTCTTGATCGTCACCCTGTTTAACTCCCGATAATCAATACACAAGCGGAATGAACCATCCTTCTTCTTGACAAACAACACTGGTGCTGCCCACGGGGACGCACTCGGTCGGATATAACCTTTCTCAAACAACTCCTCAAGTTGGTTCTTTAATTCCCGCATTTCGGTCGGGGCCATCTGGTACGGTGCCTTCGATATCGGGGACGTACCAGGCTCCAACTCAATCGTGAATTCCACATCCCTCTGTGGAGGCAAACCAGGTAACTAGTCTGGAAAAACATCGGCATATTCCCTCACTAGCGGAATATCCGCCAATATTACTGATGATTTCTCGGTTTTGGTCATAAAGCACCAATAACCAACACACCCCTGATTGAGTAATCTCACTGCTTTCATCGAATTAATGACCTTTCCAGAACAGCCGGGATTACCTCCCTGAAACACACATTCAACCCCATCGTCTGAAATGATAGTGACCATACGCTTACGGACACTAATGATGGCATCATGACGATCCATCCAATCAATACCCAAGATGATGTCGTCCCTTGGCAAATCTACCACGATTAGGTCCGCTGGCCATACACGACCATGAAACTGAATCGGACAATTCTGAATCTCACGATTACCGATAATTCGTCTACCATCAGGTAGGCCAATGACATAAGGCTCACAACTAGTAGCACTACCCGCATTTAGTCTACTCAAACATGACTCGGAAATGAATGAATGCGATGCACCGGTATCAAAAAGGGTACACACGGTTTGAGATAGAATATCGAGTGTACCGAGATCATTCGGGCCTCTGGATCATCGGTCTTCTTCATCTCATAAATCCGGCTTGCTAGTCCTGCCACGGATGCTCCCGTCTGGCTAAAAGCTCCACCTTTAGTCGCTCCCGCTGCTTTAAACGACGCCGATTGAGTGGCTCGATTCTCAACGGCCGATCGCTAGGTGCCCGAGATGACGTCGAGTAGGTTTGGAGTCCCTACGGAAAAACGGGCCTTATGCCCAGAATTCCACAATTATGACATGTGATAGTCTGTCTTGACACTTGGTACCGAGGTGACCAAGATCCCCACGCTAAAACAGTGATGGCCGAACCGGCCGCCGAGACCGAGATTCCGCGGGTTTAGACGACACAGAGGTCGCTCGAAAGCAGAGCCCGCACGGGGTTTCTTGAAAGTTGTATGACCGCCTTCGATCGATTACGATTCTTCGATTTCTTGCTAGCACGAAGGTTGCCGCTAGCAATTTCCTTAGCAAGAAGCTCGTAGGTGAGAGCTTTCTCAATGAATTCGCCAACGTGGTGCAATGATGATTAAATCAAGTCTCACACGGGGTTTCACCTCTTGTGAAATACTTGATCTTATCCGCCTCGAATGAATGATGGATGAAGCGAAAGGAAGAAGTTCTGAAATTTCTCAAGAATGGCGAGAACATCCTCGTCGATGAGGGGTCGGGGTGAGCAATTACGACAGCCTTGGCCTCTCCGAGTGGGGCCGGATAATACCTCTCCATCATGAGAGTCTTGAATCGATCCCAAGTACATGATCCTTCGGTGGGTTTCAACGATAACCACCAAGAATGTGCGCTCTTACCCAGGTAGTAAGCCGCAACCGAAACTTTGTGTCCCTCGGGACACTCTACCATAGCAAACAACTTCTCGAAAAGTTCGAGCCAATGAATGATATCTACCGCCTGCACGAGCCCTCAAAAGTAGGTGGCCTCCGCGAGAGATATCGCCGATGATATTACCCACATTCCTCTCTTGCCTCCGAGGTGGCGGCGGAGGAGCCCTGCTGATTTTGATTGACGGAGTTATGCATCGTCTCCATCAACCGAGCCATCGAGTCATTTGGGCCATCATGCCCTCGCATAAAGCGAGTGGGCCAACCCGGACACCCTCTCGATCGAGCCGTGTCCTGCACGACTCCCCGATAGTGAATGATCGCGTCCAGGTGAATGAGTGGCAGCGTCGCTGCTCGATGAATTAGCATTATTCCTCGCGTTTGCACGTGTATTCACACGAGTTCTCGGGATTTGGCCCGCTCCACGGCCTCGTCCTCCACGTCCTCTGCCAGCCCTTTCCATACTGAAGTGGAAAGTGATATGATGATTATATTTCCCGCATGAATAACACGTTATGATTATGACATGAGATGATGAAAATGAGCATACGCGCTCTAACACAGTGATTACATGAATGATCAACTGAGGTGACATGATTATCTGATGAAATTATTGAAATGATTATCTTGAATGAGTTAACAAGATTAATGATTCGATCTTCCTGATCAACAACTGAACAATGAAATGAATTGACTGATTAATGAGTTAACTCGACCGCCCCGTCAAAATGACAATGATGATTGAGGATTGTTAATCGATGAATTGTGAATGAATGATTATTGCCTGAAATTATACCATGGCATTAGAAATCTTACGGTTCTTGGTCCGATTGGCTCGGCATTTGCACAGTCACACGTGACGCGAAAGTCCAATGATACTAGTCCGATGACGATGATTTCAAACAAGACATGACTTGGAGGGTAGTATTCAAAACCACGCTCGATACCAACTCGTAACACCCCAAACTAGGCGGATATTACGGGCCGTGAATCCCCAACTGGGACCCACCAGCAAATGAAAATGATGAATTAAATAATATAATTGTAGTACCAAACCACATTATATTACCAAGTACTCCGATGAGGAGTTTAAGTACATTACACCAGACAAAACAGAATACTAGTATATTTTATATGGAGATAAAATACACCACCCCGAACAAATAAGCATCTCAAACGGAATTTGCAGCGGAAAAATACAAAGGACGGAATGATCAAATGACCGAAAATGATCGAACAAACGGAATGATCGGGGCCCCCTTCTAGTATCACTGACTCGTCGTCCGCATGCTCTTCTCGTGCCTTTGCCTTGCCGTGACTGAAACAAAATCCCCAACGGGGCCGGGCCATACGTAACAACAATCCTCAAGAGTTGAACTTACACAATCATGAATTAACTGAAGTTATGAAATGTTCTGAATTATGAATTACGCTGAAGAGGAGTATCATAGTACGCCAGTAATGTCCTGTGCAAGTGTACAAGACGAATGACCGGACACACCCGTCCTTGTACCTAATTAGTCTCACGGAGGTAAGCGTTACCGTGTGCACGGTCCGATGTATCGGTGAACCCAATACATGACCATCGTGTGCCCGACTAAAAATTCCACACAGCCACACCGGCCACGCAATATGAACCCATAAGGTCACATGAACTAGAATGACCATGATGAATATCAATGAATAATAATTAGACAAGGCCAAGATGACTCACCGATATGAAAGTAATAGTGACGTGATTGATAACCCAATGAAATGATTTGGAACCGTCGTTCCTCGTGAATGAAATGATTATTCGACAATTACAAGTCTCAAAATGATTAATATTATGATGAATGAATTATGATTATGAGCAATCAACAACAAAAGGAATGAGTATCCTTTTAACCGAGTAAGAATCAACTTACTCAATACCGATGAAGAATGTCCGTCCACGAACAACATCCTAAGTGAAATACCGGTCGCTCGAACAACCTTGAATAACAATAATTACCAACAATCGCTTAATACACGTATCAAACAACAAAACACGACTAACCCGAAGGTCGAAACAACGATAATCAAACTCATAGGGCATTCCAACGAATACATAACCAACCACACAACTTCGGAAATATCCAATACCGAATATGTCGAAACCAACACCAAATTGAGTATTTCGAATTAACAAAACACTTCAATGATATCAATAATCCATTAGGAATCCATAATTCATGATTACAACAACATCAATCGGAAAATCCCCAATTAACCGAAGTCAACCCCAAGGGTTCTTGAAATAATTCCGAAAATAACCATTAAATCCATAGGAATATATTTATCCAAGGTAGATAATCCATATCTAACATATTCCAATGATAATCCAAGCTTACACGAAGGAATCGGAAGAAAAACCCAAAAATCCGAAATTCTAGATCCAAGAAATTAATACCTTTGATTCGGTGTTTTGGAGATGATGAAGTGATGATTAATCCAACTCAAAGACTTGAAGATGATGATTGATGATTACACCTTGAAGAACACTCTCTAAATCGCCCAAATCGCCAAGAACCGACGAGAGGAAGAGAAATAGATTACAAATGACGAAGTCTGACTAAACTGTCCAATTTATAGCGTCCGTGTTAGCGTCGCTAGCTCCTTGTGCGTAGCGTGCGCTAACGAGTAATTTGGGTAGTCCAAGACCCACCGTCCGAACACGGTAGCGCGCTACGTACCTTTTTGTAGCGTGCGCTACGGCCATATCAATAGCGTGCGTTAATACTCATAGTTAGCGTGCGCTAACGAATAATTTGATGCCCAAGATCGGAATCCGAAACCGCCCGACCTCCGACCGACCTCGATAGCGTGCGCTACAACCATTATTTAGCGTGCGCTATAATATCGATTGCGTCGCTAAAAACAACACCTAGCGTGCGCTATGAATTAATCCAAAGGTACCAAAGAGCCACCGGACTCAACTCGATCCGCCCTAGCGCGCTACTCCACATATATAGCGTGCGCTACTACAACCCGTTAGCGCGCTACTTACCACTCGTAGCGTGCGCTACAATAACTCACCGCACCCAAGACCTTTCCGGATCGCAGCCAGGCAACCTTAGCGTGCGCTAAAGCTGAGTGGTAGCGTGCGCTACCTATACCCAATTAGCGTACGCTAAAAGGAGTACGTAGCGTGCGCTACTCCTCACGCACAGTTCGCAACGAAAATGACAATGATGATAAACACGGCACGAAACTCCTAATCAGATTAGTGATGAGTGACGATTGATACACGATACAATTACTCTGAATGATGAATACCATGACTGAATCTGAGTGACAAATGATTAATAATGAGTGAAAATTACTGAGTATCAATTACTGAATGATAAATACTGAATGATAATTACTGAATTACAACCGGGTATTACAGCAAGTCTCTTGGGACCCCACGTATCCTTAATCTCAAGGAAATGAGCTGACTTAGTTAAACGGTCCACAATTACCCAAATTGTATTCATGCCGTGACGAATCGTCGGAGAACTCGTGATGAAGTCCATTGAAATATCCTCCCACTTCCACTCTGGAATAGGGAGCGGTTTCAGCATACCCGTCGGTTGCTGATGCTCCATCTTGACTTGCTGACAGGTTAAACATCTCGAAAAATTTTCTGCGACCTCTTGCTTCATATTACTCCACCAGTAATTTTGTTTCAAGTCTTTGTACATATTGCTAGACCCTGGATGTATGGAATAAGGGGTAGCATGAGCTTCTCTCAAAATCGAGTTTTTCAACTCGTCATTTTCCGGTACGCATAACCGATTCCAAAATCGCAAAAGTCCATCCCCACGGACCACAAATCCAGGGGCTTTCCCTTGAGCCACATCCTCTCGGATGCGCAACAAAAACGGGTCTGAAGCCTGATTCTCCCTGATTGCCTCCTCAAGTGGCGATGAAATCTCCAACATGCAAAGTTGCCCTTGCACTCGCTGTAACCAGACCTCGATCTCGGGTCTAAGGAATTCCTGTTGAAGCTCCTTCTGAACTGTTAGACGAGCAAGCATTTGCTCCTGAACGGACTTACGACTCAGGGCATCGGCGACCACGTTCGCTTTACCCGGGTGGTACAGGATCCCAATATCAAAATCTTTGGTTAGTTCCGACCACCGTCTCTGTCGCATATTTAACTCCTTCTGAGTAAATATATATATCAAACTCTTATGATCGGTGAATATCTGACCGGTAACACCATAAAGATAATGACGCCAAATCTTCAACGCGAAAACCACGACTGTTAGCTCCAGGTCCTGGGTCGGATAATTGACCTCGTAAGGTCTCAGTTGCCGCGAATCATAGGTGATAACCTTCCCATTCTGCATTAGTACACATCCGAGACCGTGTCCGGACGCGTCACTATGAACCACAAATCTTCCGTCCCTTGCGGTAAGGAAAGGACAGGTGCTGAAATTAAATGACTCTTGAGTTCTTCAAAACTCTGCTGACATGCATCGGACCATGTGTATTTATTATCCTTCCGAAAAAGGTTCGTCATTGGTTGAGCGATTTTAGAAAATCCTTCCACAACTCGTCTGTAATAGCCTGCTAATCCGAGAAAGCTTAGGATTTCCTTAACATTCTTCGGAGGTAGCCAATCTCATATCGCCTCCGTCTTCTGAGAATCGACACGTACACCGCCTAACGAAATTACATGGCCGAGAAACATCACCTCGGACATCCAGAACTCACACTTGGAAAACTTTCCACAGAGTTTCTCTCGTATCAACACGTCGAGAACCTGATGAAGGTGAGCCTCGTGCTCCTCTCGGTCACGAGAATAAATCAAAATGTTGTCAATGAAGAGAACCACAAGCTGATCCAAATAGTCGATGAAAACCCGATTCAGTAACTCTATGAACACCGCAGGTGCATTAGTTAACCCAAACGGCATTACCACAAACTCATAATGACCATAGCGTGTTCGAAACGCCGTCCTTGCGATATCCGACTCTCGAATTCACAACTGATGATATCTAGATCTTAAGTCGATCTTGGAAAATACTGAAGCTCCCTGAAGTTGATCTAAGAGATCATCGACACACAAACTAAAAGAACTGTCCTTCTTCTTGACAAATAACACTGGTTCTCTCCACGGGGACGCACTCGGTCGAATATAACCCTTCTCGGTCAAATCCCCCAATTGATTCTTTAGTTCCTGCATTTCGGTCTAGGCCATCCGATACAGTGCCTTCGATAATGGGGATGTATCAAGCTCCAAATCTATCGTGAATTCCACATCCCTCGGTGGAGGTAAACCAGGTAGCTCGTCTGGGATTACATCATCAATTGATAACAATGATACATGAATGGTTGAACACCTCAATTGCCCTAGAATGGACAATCGACGACAATGATACAATGAATGATTGAACACCCTGATTGAGTAATTTCACTGCTTTCATCATATTAATTATTCTTCCGGAACAACTGGGATTACTTCCCTGAAATACACACTCGACTCCATCATCTGAAATGATAATGACCATATGCTTACGAACGCTGAGGATGGCATCATGACGATCCATCCAATTAATACCCAATATTACATCGTCCTTAGGTAAATCCACCACGATTAGGTCCGCCAACCAATCGCGGTCATTAAGCTTAATTCGGACAATTCTTAACCTCACGATTTCCGAAAATTCTTCTACCGTCTGGTAGACCAATGACATAAGGCTCACAACCAGTGGAACTATACAGAAGTAGTCTACTCAAACATGGCTCGAAAATGAATGAATGCGATGCATCAGTGTCACAAAGGGTACACATAGGTTGGGATAGAATTTCGAGTATACTTGAGATCATTCGGGCCTCCGGATCGTCGGTCCTCTTCATCTCGTGAATTCGGGGCTTGCCGGCCCCCGAACCGGATGTTCCTGTCTGATAAGTATGAGCTCCGCCTTTAGTTGCTTCCGTCGTCTTAAACAGCACAGACTGAGTGGCCTGATTCTGAACCGCTGATTGCTTCGGGGCCTGAGATGCCACCGGAGTATGCTTGGAGTCTCTTCGGCAGAAACGGACCTTATGCCCGGCAATCCCACAGTTGAAACAAGTGACAGTCTGCCTCGAACACCTAGTGCTGAAATGACCCGGTGCTCCATAGTTGAAACAGGTGATGGCCGAACTGGCCGCTCGGGACTGAGGTTCTGCGGGTTTATGCGCCGTAGGAGGTCGCTCAGAAAAAGTAGAGCCCACACGAGACTTCTTGAAGGTTGACTGACCGCCTTCGGACTGATTACGCTTTGTTGATTTCTTGCTAGCAAATGAAGGTTGTTGCTCAGCAATTTCCTTAGCAGTAAGCTCATCAGTAAGAGCTTTCTCGATTAATTTGGTCAGAGTAGCGCATTGGTGATTAAGCAATTGGATCTGGGGCATCATGCCTTGCATAAAAGCGAGTGGATCAACCCGAACACCTTTTGACTGAGCTGTGTCCTGGGTACGACTTCCTGACTGTGAATGATTATTTCCCGGGTTTTGGCCCGCACCGCGGCCTCTCCCCCTGCGTCCTATGACAGCTCTCTCCATACTGGAGTAGGAAGGCTAAATGATAATTATAGATCTCGCATGAGTACCTCGTTATGATTACGTTATGAAATGATAAAAATGAGCATACGCGCTCTAACACAGAGATTACATGAATGACTAACTGAGGTAAGATGGTTATCTGATGAAATTCTTGAAATGATTATCTTGAACAAGTTAAAAATATTAATGATACGATCCTTATGATCAACAACTGAGTAACGAAATGAACTGGGTGATTAATGAGTTAACATGATTGACATGATCAAAAATGAAATGATGACTGAGGATTGTTGACTATTGAATGATGAATGAGTGATTCTTATTGCCAGAAATTATACCATGGCATCAGAAATCTTACTGTTCTTTGGTCTGAGGGGCTTGGCTCTTGCACAGGTCACACGTGACGCGAAAGTCCAATGATACTAGTCTGGTGAACGATGATTTCAAATGAGACATGACTCGGAAGGTAGTATTCAAAACCACTCTCCGATACCAACTCTGTAACACCCCAAACTAGGCGACTATTACAGTGTCGTGGACCCCCGACTGGGACCCACCTGGCGGATGAAAATTAATAACTTAAATAAAATAATTGTAGTACCGAACCACACTATATCATCAATTAATCCGATGAGGAGTTTCAAGTACAACACACCCAAGATAATACAGAATACATGTAAATTTTATATGAAGATAAAATATACCACACTGAATGAAAATGAGTATCCAAACGGAAATCTGCAGCGGAAATAAAATGAAGACAACATGAATGACTGAAAGGACTGCCCCCCCTACTAGTATCACTGGGACTCCTTGCCGTCAACATTCTCTTCCCGTGCCTTTGCCTTGCCATGAGCTGAAAACAATGTTCCCCAACGGGGTCAGTTACATAGAACAACAATCCTCAAGAGTTGAATATACACAATCATGATATATCTTAATTATGAAATTAAGCTGAAGAGGGGCATCGTAGTATGCCCGTAATGGTATGTGCATGTGCACAAGACGAGTGACTGGACACACCCGCCCTTGTACCTAATTAGTCTCACGGGGGTACGTTACCGTGTGCATAGCCCATTGTATTGTGAACCCGAGCACGTGACCATCATATGCCCGACTGAAAATTCCACACATCAGCACCCGGCCACGCAATACGAAACCAGAAGGTCATATGAACGAGAATGACCATGATGAATATTAATGAATAATAATCCGACAAAGTCAAGAATGACTCACCGAGATGAAATAATAGTTAAGTGAGTGATAGCTCAATGAAATGATTGGAACCGTCGTTCCTCGTGAATGAAGTGATTATTCGACAATTACAAGTCTCAATACGGTTAATACATTATGAATGAGTTATGATTATGAATGAGCCACAACGATAGGGATGAATATCCTTTAAACCGAGTAAGAATTAACTTACTCAACACCGGTGAAGAATGTCCTTCCACGAACAAACGTCCGAAATGAGGTGTCGGTCACTCGAACAATCTTGAATAACATAATTACCAACAATCCGTTCAATATACAAATCAAACACGATTATAACTAACTCAAAACGTCGATACGACTAAACCAAGTTCATTGGGGCATTATATCAAACACGTTGTAACCACTCTTCGATTGTTTACAACCAATCCTTAATTATACTGTTGCTACCCAAAATATTATCCGAAGATAGATATTGCTGGAATTATCGAGTAACAAACAAATGCGAGAACACTTCCATGGGAAAAGTAAATAACACAAGATTTGCCGGGATTGTTAGTCCCGGGCTTGAATGCTCTCGCGAGATATTATCAATACAAATACTTTGGAGTACAAATATTAATGTTAGAGTACAATTACAATGAGTGTAAAGACCCTAGTTATCTTACCTATAGAGCGTGAAGATTGCCGGAAGAACCAGATATGATGCTCTGTGAGTTCTTGTAACAACGATGGTGTGATATCATGACTGTGAGAAATCGACGGTCTCTCACAGTGTGTATTAGCTGTATGTCTAAGCTCCTGGGCTTGCAAGTCTCTTCAAATCTGTGTTGCAGGGAGTTCTTGCCTCTGCCGACCGTCTTCGGGATGAGAGGTGCTGAGAGAGAAATCCTGAGATAGATTCAAGAGAGGAAGCCGAGAGTCTGAAAGTGTGTACGTTTGTGTGTATTTGCCAACGTAGTTGTGAACTGAGAGGAACCTTTTTCCAGTTGTTGGAGGTTCTCTTTTTATAGCACTGGGAGTTGTTGGGCGATCGCCTATGCTATATTATAATAAGCGGGCGATCGTCTTGAGCACATGGGCTGATCTCCTTAAAGTCCGCAGGAGTTGCTGGCTGCCAGAAGTGCGAGCCAATGAGAGGCCAACACGCGTCTTCAGTCGCTGTCACGGGAGGTCCCACCTTGTACCTTTCGGCGGGCCTGTCAGTAGGTGAGAAGGTGGTGACAGGCTGTGGTCAACGATCCACGTTATGTGGCGCCTTTTACAGATCTACACATGGGCGCTGCATTGTGATCCAGTCTTCGTAGACTTTGACGGGCGAAGGTCTTGTTCGTGGCGCAGGACGGTCGTCCTAGGTCGGGCACCAGAGTCGATCGCTAGGTGCCAAAAGGCGATTGCCTTGGGAGTTGATCGCTAGATACTCGAAGGTGGAAAGTTATCTCCGTTTAGGAAAGTTTGTCGTAGCTCCTTTGGTCGTGGACTCGGTTGCCCGGCATATGTGCCGATCGCCTGTCGAGGTGTATAAATCTCGACACAACAATTGCCCCCCAGCTCGCTCCGATGTTGGAAACATGGGGTGAGGTGGTTCTACTGGCGATCGCTTAACTTTAACGAGTGACTCAGCATTTTACGGAACTGGCGATCGTCTTTGAGTGGATTGGTTCTGAATTTGGACGACCTGGTCGGTCGCTGAAATGAGCGGGATGCGACAGTGGTCATGGAAAAGTCTCCGGGGCACGCATCGGGTTCCTGTTGGGGGAGACCGATGGTTATTTATGACTCCTCGTCTGGTGTGTCCTTGAAATGACATGTACGCGGCTTTCAAGGGAGCATTAATTGCGACGGTTGCACTTTCGGCCCCTGATATTCTCCTTATTTGCACGGAAGTCCCTGCCATCTCCTATAAAAAGTCGCCGGGTTGCAGTGTTAATACTCTTATGCGCTTTTATCGGAGAAGGAGGATATTTCCGAAGAATATACTGAAGCTTTGACTGCGGATCGTCGATCGATTCATCCCTTGGTAAGAAAATATTCCTTTTCTCCTCTTCTCTTCCAAAATGTCAGGAGTACCTTCATCATACGAAATGGGCACCTCCTCTGCCGCCGGGACTTCGGCTGCCCGGGGAGGATCCTCCGCAGACTTCCATTTGGAGACCGCCGCTGAGGCTATCTGGGCCAGTATTGACCCTGCGGAAGTCGAGGCGCTATTCAATGAAGCCGACGTTGCCAGGGAGGCGGCGGTTGAGCAAAGACGCTCGCATATGGAGAGAGATTCGGTGGTGAGGGCCTACTGGGAGCAGCATAGTGCCTTTGGCCATGCCTATTTGGCCTTTGCTGAAATCATGGAGAGGCTGGACGGTCCGTCTCCTAAATTCAATTATCGGGAGTACTCGATCGCACATCCTTATCAACCTGCTAAACGATCGCTGTTTCGGGCTGCGCAACGATCTCCATGGTCCCTTGGCCAGATAAGGAGCTCGGCGACCAGGAAGGACCTGGCCGTATGGAGGACGAGGTATCATGTCCCTTCAGATGTGGATCTTTTTGCGCCGGCCGAGAATGAACATGTCGATCAACCTCCGGAGGGCATGGTCGCCGTGAACGAAGCAATCATGGAGGCTGGGCTGTGGTTCCCTCTGTCTTTTTCTGTCTCCCAGTTGCTGGCGGCTTGGAACGTGGCGCCGCTCCAGTTGACGCCGAATGCCTGGCTCCAGATCATTTGTACTCTTACCTTGTTCGGCGATCACCGACTGTACCGCCTTCCCTCGCCATTGGAGATGAACCACTTGTTCAAGCTGACGGTTCAGAAGGGGACGGTCGGAGGCTATCATATCCAAGGCCGCTCCGGTCGGGTGATCATTGGAGTCCCGAACAAGGTGCGGGGCGATCCGGCGAAGTGGTTCTGGGTCGGTGGTGTATGGAAAGCCTCTGCGAGCGACAACCCCACGGGCGAGCTGAACATTCCCACAGGCTTTCGGGAGAGAAATCCGAGTAAGGGTTTTGACTCTCCCTTTGTTCGGATATGTTCTGAACTGATCTAATTTGGTCTTCCTTATGCAGGTTTCCATATTCCGGCGATCGACGAGCTACCTTTCGATTTTCTGGCCGTCTGGAAGCAAATACGAAGTCTGCCGGACGACGACTTAGACACTCGCCGGATTAATAAGGAGAGTCGTAGCTTGCCTGATCGGATGTTCTGTTTCCCACGACATCTCTCGGTCCCAGGTATGACTTTCTACGATCTCTTTTTGCTGGGCGATCGTCATGTTGGAGGAATATCTCTAACTGTCGTTTGATTTTATTGCAGAAGTCTGCTTTCCTCGTTTCTTGGAGCCTCCAGCGGAGATAGCCATGTCGAACCCCGGAGTTCTGAGCCGTCTTTGCCAGAAGAAGTCGTCTCGAGCTCCTCCGGTGGCGCTACCTCTCATTCCGGAGGTGGGGCCTAACGTGGAGCCGATCATAGCGGAGGAGGAAACTCGGGAGGAGGGGCTCCGATCGAACCGCAAGCGGCAAAGGTCGGAGGAATCTCCAGTTTCTGCCCCTGCCGGTGAGGTGTCGATCGCCGCGCCTCCGATCACCGCGGTCCCTCCGGTGAATGAGCCTACGCCCTCTGCGGCTTTATTGCGAGAGATGGCGATCGCCGAGGCTGAGACCCCTCGCGGGAAACCATACTTTGGTCGCGATCCCGAGAAAGCTGAGAGGTAAACTTTATTTCTTTGTTTAATTTCGTTACTTGCGTGGGAGATGTGCTAACTCTTTGCTGATTGATGCAGGATCCGTAGCACTAATCCAGCTTACCCGCCGATGGTATTGAATTTTCTAGCGAGCCGATCTCCTCGCCAGGCCTGTGATGTCCCGTTATACGTCAAACAGGCCGTTTCTGCTTTGCCGAAGGCCTGGACGACGGACTTAGATGCGATCGCTCGCCAGCGATCTGGGAATACAATGCAGGCTGCTTTCACTCTCTCTCTCTCTCCAGGCGGCGACGATGGCTTCCGTGGCTGTGAAAGAATTCGAGGGGCGTCCTTCTACTACTCGTCTGCAGGCGGACCTCGAGGCTGCTCGGAAAGAGAATGCCGAGTTTGCCGACAGGATTGTGACCATGGAGAAGGACTCCTTGGACGTAGATAAACGGGCGAGTCATGACCTTGAGCTGATGAGAGAGAATTATGAGCGAGCCCAGGCGGCGAAAGACCGATTTCGGGACCAGATGACAGATGCCCGTCGGTCGCATGAGGCTGCTCAGAAGGAGGCTGATCAGCTGAAGGTGACTGTCGCTCGGCTGACAAGCGAGCTGGCGTCGTCAAGGGAGAGACGGCCGCTAAGGAGGCCTAGCTTCAAGGTGCGCGACAGGCGGTCGCGGAGCTGAAAGGGAAACTGGAGGCGACCGAGGTCGATCCCTTTCTCAACTTGGAGTTCGTCAGCGAGTTTGCCTATTACCTGGCGTTCGCTGACTCGCTCCGTGCTGCTAAGAAGGGAGGGATGGAGGTCGGCCCTCTAGCCGAAAGCTTCAAGGCATATGCGTTGGAGCATCCTCTCCATCCTGCTTTCTCCGTGCCGATCTTGGATCTCGTGGAAATCGGCGTAGACCTGAGCTCGTACCGGACTCCGGCAAACCTTGTTCATCCGAACGCTCCGGAGGATGGGGAGGCGGCTCCGGAGGCTGGTGAAGGGTCGCGAGCCGATCCAGTGGTTGAAGGCGATGGCCAGGCAGGCGCCTGAGGCTCTACGGCCTTATTTTGTTTTTCAATTTTGCCTTGTAATTTTGCAGCTTTCCTTGTAGTACTTAGGCCTTCGGGCGACCGTGTATGTACTCTGATATTCCAAGTAATGAAATGAATGATTGTTTCTTCGATTTATTACTTGAATGATGGCTTTTCTGAGTCTTTGCATGACTTTGTACAAATGTGTGAGGAGAGATTATTGCGTGTATATCTCCAAGTGAATTGATAAACTCATATATATAACTTTTACAACAAATTCGATCGTTGCACATACATCTGAAAAATGCCGATCTCCGTATGTAATTGAATAGGGACGATCGTCGTATATATAGCTCCGACCTTCCCCCTTGTTTTTGTTCACTTGGTGAAAGTAAGGGGACGAAAATAAATCATTGAGTGAGCGGTCTTTAATTTTGTAGATTCCTCTAGGAAGGCCATCCATCCCGGTCTTGAGGAACCGTGCACGATCGCGGAGTTCGATGGACCGACCCCCACGACCGTGTCTTGTGCGCGTGCAACATTCCGTCTGATGGCTAAGTTCTCGCAACTCACTTAATTGGGAGGGTCCTCCGTAGGCTGCGCCTCGCCTCGTATTTAAACGAAGGGCATGCGGTCTTGGTCTGGAGGATTCCTTGCACGGGGCGTCGTCGGATTAATCGACTCCACATCCGCGGCTTGTTAGCTCTTTTCTACCTCGGGCCGCTATTAAGATGGTGACCCTCGACGGTATACGTTGAGACGGGGGGAGGGACGCGTCGCATTGTCCGTGAAGGATCCACCATGTTAAGTGATGGACCTTCGAGGGCGGGCGAACGTGTCCACAGATCTGTTTTGGAGGGCCCTCAGACTACGCCGGACTCGTATTTAAACGAAGGGCGGTGTTTTCTTAATAAATACACATGGAGGTAATTCATTATTAACATATCCCATCCTGACCAAATATTCACTTAGACAGTTATACCAATTCGTCCAAACTGGTTCACTCGATAATGTCAACGCCTAAAGATGAATAGAAAGAGTGTTATTGTAATATCCGCAATTTTGATTTTCGGTAAATTTCTTTTTTTGCAGGCGTCTATTTTAACGGCTCGCTTGTGACCGTCTCGTCATTCTAAGAATGATTAATTCTGCACTTTTTGACATTCGAGTTCGTTTCGGTGTCATTTTGCTGAGTTCCGTGCTTTTTGGCAACTTTTCCGTATTTGAGTTCGATTCTTGCGAATCACGTTCAAAACTGTTGTTTCGTATTTCGTGTTTCGTATTTGAGTCCGTTTAACTTTGTTAGACGTGTTGTGAGCTTTTTTTTGGTTATTCGATCACGTATCGTGATTTTCGGGCATTTTGGTCCATTTTGTAATTTCCCTAAGTTGTGGGTATCCGCCTTCGTATTTATTATTTCGACTCTTTTCAAGGTCGCGGGTGAGTTTGATTAGAGCTCAAGCTCTTAGTATGACCATATTCTGGAGCTTTCCGTGTGTATCTTGAACTTGAATATTCTGTCAGAGAAAATTCGTCGTCGTACCCATTTTTGAGGGTACTGTTCCTGTTATTTTTGAGTCGTTAGCGCACGCTACATCCGGGTGGTTAGCGCGCGCTAAGGTGCAGTAGTTAGTGCATGTTATGGGTTTGGTAGCGCATGCTAACTGGTAGTTTGAGGCATTCCTGGAGCTACTGTACTGGGATTGGAGTCTCATTAGCGCATGTTACGGTTGGTAGATAGTGCGCGCTATCATCTGCTTAGTGCATGCTATCTTTCCTTTCTAGTGCACGCTACCTGGTAGGTGCAGATCTGTCCAGGAGCCACTGGATTGGATTCTTGGCTCGTTAGCGCACGCTACGCATATTTTCTAGCGCACGCTAACAGTGTTGCGGGCCCAATGTCTGGGGCGCTGACCCCGTTAGCGCGCGCTAATGCGGTGTGTTTAGCGCACGCTAATAACTGTCCAGTATAAATACTGGACAGCATCCTTTATTCCGTCATTTCTCTCCCTCTTCATCTATTTTCTTCGGGAGCAAGTCCTTGGGGTGATTTTGGGCGCTCTTCATCATCAAGCGTCATCTTGGGATGGATTTGTGTGTGTTTAACATCATTTAATCCATTGTTCTTCGCCGGATCGAGGTATTTTTCTTGATTCCCTAGAGTTGACATTTTGGGAGTTTTGTTCTTGATTCCGAATCCAATCCGGTTTAGATGAATCGATTGATGTTATATGTTGTTGTTAAACATGTTTTATGGATTGTATATCCATATCTTCGATTCGTTTCAACCCGCAGGGTGATTGCAGTGTTCTTGAGGTGTAGTGAACATTTAATGTTCGATTAAATGTTCGAATGAGTTTTCCTTCGATAGTTTGATGTGATCTCCATTGTTTTTGGTCTTGATCCTTGTCGTAATCATGTTTTTGTTGTTTCTTCTAGAGGATTATAGGTGCTCGAGGATTCCTAGTTGACCTCCATTTTGTGTCGGTAATTCGTGTGGTGCTATTCTCGTAGTGTTCGCGGTGCTATTGTATTCTTGATTATATTCAGGGGTTCGGGGATGCCCGACCACATCCCGTTCATCATCTCGTTTTGATCGTGGTTTCGAGGCAAGTATTTTCTTATACGATTTGTGTCCTACAAATAGAGTTTTCATGTTGGATTTACGATGGTTGGTTTACCCTCGTGAATATTATTCGTGTGAATTGATTATGATTTGATTATTTTGAACGTTGAGGGCTTTAATGATACCCTTGTTGGTTTAATGTTGTGGAATCGTGTATTCCGTGTTAATTGTGTTGTTGTGTTGTGATTGATTGTTCATGATGGAGGTATTGTGATGAGTATGATAATGGTGTCGGGTAAGTGGCCATCTCTAGTAAGTATTCTTAATGAACTTATATTCTTAGCATATTAGTATTGCATGAGTGACGTGTGTGTGTGTGTGTGTATGTTCACTGTGGGTTAGATCCGACGGGGTCTCGGTAGGGGTCCATAGAGGCATGGATCGACGAGCTTTGCTTTTAACCACTACGGGTTAGATCCGACGGGGTCTCGGTAGGGATCCACAGAGGCGTGGATCGATGGTTAATTGTGGTGCATTTTATAAATGTATTTTGGGTTATGGCATTTCCGGAAATGAGTGTTTTTGAACGGTGATTCCATGATTGCATGCATTGACTAAATGTGTAAGAGGTAAGTTGTTCATTTGGCCTACTTGGCTAGGATAGCACTAAAGTATTTTTTTCGTATGTGTTTAGTCCTTTAGTTGTGGGGTTTTGATGTTGGAAAACGGACCTTGCTATTGTTCTTGTATACTGTGATTTGATGAGATTTGGGATGAGATCCCAACGGTTTTGTAAAGGTCGTTTTACGAAAAGTGATTTTGGGCCGAGACCCATTCATCTTGAGCTGGTTATTTCTCAACTAAGGACTTGAGATCCAATAAGGTTTCTACTTTTAAAATCCCCGAGATGAGGAATTTATTTTCAAATACTTCATTGATTGCTCTCTAACTAATAAAACCTCTCGGGAAGGCTTTGGTAGTTATTGTTGTACCTGATTCGTGATTTATATTTGTTTGTACATCTTGTATTATGTATTTGCACTAGCAAAATAGTGGGATTTTGCTAACCCCCGAGTAATCGGGTGGTAGATGTCTGTATTGCATTCAGGTTTTTGTGAGCATAACACAGGGTCGGCAGGAAGGACGATGAAAGATGATCGATACTAATCACATGAGGATCCATACGATGTCATATTGGTTTGGTTGTACTTTATTTCTGCTGCAGTATTTTCGCGTTGCACGGGAGTGTGTTGTATTTTGACCCCTGCGTGGACATGTATTAAGATTGAGTTGTATGTATTAATTGAAAGACCAAATCGGTCTACTGAGTCATTTTTAGCCTTAAAGGCGATGTTGAGATGTTTAATTGTGTTACCAGCCTGGTAGATCCTTGAGAGAAGGGTTTTCGGCGTGTAATTTCCCTGAGTGGATTGGGAGTGTTACATAAATGGTATCGGAGATTAGGTTGTGGAAACCTAGGCTGTCGGGGGTCAAGTTGTGTCTGTTGAGTTTTGTCTCGTCAAGATCTTGTCTGACTGAATAGTGTCGCGATGCGTTGTCTGAGTTTGTTGGTCGTGATTCGTATTGTGGGGTGATCATCATCTTCGTGCGACCTGTGGATGTAAGTCTCCCTTCTTTGTGTTGTGCCTCATGTGACATGAGATACTTGTATGATTATTTGTTAAGTGATGGAATCCTTCTGTGGATTTTGATTTCCTGATATGTGGTTATTCGACTCTCATATTTTGTTTATATGAGGAGGGGTGTGGCTGCTAATGTAGTTTTTAACTGTTGGTTTCGTCCACTACGTGTGTATTTCAAAATGATTTGCTCGTTTTGCGAGTATTCTTGTGAAACCTTTGTGCTTAATATGGAATGGTAATGTATATGTGTGTGATTTGCTCACTCCGGGAGGGTCTGATGAAGCCTCGGGGGAATCCGTGACTTCACTCCGGATTCACGAGTTTGTTCGCTAGCCAGTTCGGGAGGGTCCTTAGGGGCCTCGAGTGGGATCAGTGGTTTCGCCCCGATCCTAGGCAGGTTTCGACTGTGATATTTGACTGCTTGTTTTCTGGGAAAGGACATGTCTTGTTTTGAATCTGATCAATTTGATGCATGTACTGTGAGACGTATAAGTGAATGTCGATACATTTGAGTTTTGGACATTCTGGCCCAATGGATATGTTTTCTAAAACTTTGAGTATCTTATAGAATAAATTTCGAGACGTACTTTTAAAATGGATTATTTTCTTGCGGTATTTTCAAGGTGCCTACTAGTGCCACTGTATGTTTTAAAATTATTCTACTTTGAGGACCATAATATTTTGGGATATTCTCAGTAATCTAGAAAACGCATTTGCTTAGACCCGAGGGTCAAATATTTCTGAAAGTTTTTAACCAATGAAAGGTGTCCTCATTTCTATCAAACGCAAGATATTTTTTCCAACGATGGTTGTTACTTTTTCGAATTATGATACTCAAGATCAATTTATGTTCCCAAAATTATTTTCAAAAAGGTGATTTTCATTTTTAAAACCTATCATTCCTGTTTGCGGTCCGAGAATGTATGTATGATGTTCGCACTTTCGTTAGGGTGCTAGCCCCCGAGTTGTGATTGAATTGGTGGTGTGAGCGTTGAGTCGTTCGCCACGCATTTGTTGTGTTAACCATCTGTGAGAGGCGTGATGTTAGTCTTTGATGTTGTCGTTTCGTGGTGAATTGCGTGTTACCGCACCTGTGCGAGCTATTAGAGCTTGGGTTTGTATGATTGTGTACATCTATGATTGTTTCATGATGTTTTGTGATTGTGTGCTGGTTATCATTCGGGCTGTTGAAATCGCTGAATGTATGTCGTTGTTGCTGCGATTCTGTGTATGTGGGTTGACTTACGTTGATATGTTGTGCTGAGTTGGCATCTCCGATATGTTGTTTTGCGATGTTATACTCCATTGTACCTAGCAGTTGTATTTTCGGTATGCCGAGGTGCTTCATCTGTAATGTGCCGGGGCATGTATGTGCAAATTATCCTTCCCCGCCAGTAGCAGATTACAAGTGCGGACTCGAGGGGCACAGAATCCAGTTTTGCGAGTTGGTTACCGAGCCTTCCGAGGTACGAACTTCCGCACAGATATCAGGATCAGCTTTGAGAGGCCTTTGAAGGATGTTTATGTCGGTTACTTGTTGTGTTGTTACCTTTCTTCCGTTATTGTGAGTTTCGGGGTCGACACTTCTTTTTAAAGAGGTCGAATATAATACCCGTATTATTTTGACTTCTGCATTTTCTCTTTATCAATTCTATCGACTCGCTCGTGTTCGTTGATACTTTCTGAACTTGTTCGGTATCTCGATTGTCATCGTTTGAACGGGTTGTGACCTTTTTCGGATCAATCTGTTTATCGTTGTGACTTTTCCGAGTTTGGTTCGATTCTTGTGAACCTTGTTCGAAATTAACGTCCTTTAGTTTCTACAAGTTCTTATAATATCTTGAGTTGAAGTGTGAACTTCGGGGTCGTCGTTCGACCGTTTTTGTTCGATCATTGTGTTCGATCGTGTTGTTCGATCATTGAGGTTATCGTGGTTGTCCGATTGTTGATTGCCTGATCTCGCACCGTAAAGAATTGTCGTTCACCGTTAGTCAGCGGTTTTGATTGCGGTCAATTGGGACACCGAGCCGTGCATTGCGAGACGGTAGCTGAGAGGTTTGGGGGCCGAGTTTGCGTCTCTGCTCTGAACGGACATGGAGGTGCCTAGTGTGGTTTTCGAGAATTTTGGCGTGGTCGGAGTTCTCCATGGTTACCTTTGCGGATCGTTGTACGTTTCATTTCTATTTTTCGACTGTGTGTGTTTTCTTGTAATAGGTGCCTTTGGTCTCTTGATGGTTCGGATAATTGACTTGATTGCGTTATCTATTTGGTGATTTTTGGCACTTGTTGACTGTGTTATGCCTCTACTTGTGGCATTGTGATGGTTGTCGTTGAGCGTGTTTCCACGTTGTATGTTCCTTTGCGTTCTTGAAACGTCTCGCCGATGGGCATAAGCTATGCATTCTTGTGTATCTCATTGAGATATTCCTGGTGGGGTATTGTTCCTCCCTACTTATTTTTAAGTTTCGGGACAAAACTTCTTTTAAGGAGGGTAGTATGTAATATCCACAATTTCGATTTTCGGTAAATTTCGTTTTTTGGCACGAGTCCGTTTTAACAGCTCGCTTGTGACCGTCTCGTCATTCTAAGAATGATTAATTTTGCACTTTTTGACATTCGAGTTCATTTCGGTGTCATTTTGCTGGGTTCCGTGGTTTTTGGCGACTTTTTCGCATTTTAGTTCGATTCTTGCGAATCTCATTCGAAACTATTGTTTCGTATTCCCCGTAAGTCCGTTTAACTTTGTTAGATGTGTTGTGAGCTTTTATTTGGTTATTCGATCACGTATCGTGATTTTCGGGCATTTTGGGCCATTTTGTAATTTCTCAAAGTTGTGGGTATCCGCCTTCGTATTTATTGTTTCGACTCTTTTCATGGTCGCTGGTGAGTTTGATTAGAGCTCAAGCTCTTAATATGACCATATTGTGGAGCTTTCCGTGTGTATCTTGAACTTGAAGATTCGGTCGGAGAAAATCCGTCGTCGTACCCATTTTTGAGGGTACTGTTCTTGTTATTTCTGAGTCGTTAGCGCACGCTACATCCAGGTGGTTAGCGCGTGCTAAGGTACAGTAGTTAGCGCACGCTACGGGTTTGGTAGCGCATGCTAACTGGTAGTTCGAGGCAATCCAGGAGCTACTGGACTGGGACTGGAGTCACGTTATCGCACGCTACGGTTGGTAGATAGCGCGCGCTATCGTCTGCTTAGCACACGCTATCTGTCCTTTCTAGCGCACACTACCTGGTAGGTGCAGATCTGTCTAGGAGCCACTGGACTGGATTCTTGGCTTGTTAGCGCACGCTACGCGTATTGTCTAGCACACGTTAACAGTGTTGCGGGCGGAATGTCAGGGGCGCTGACCCCGTTAGCGTGCGCTAATGCGGTGTGTTTAGCGCACGCTAATAACTGTCCAGTATAAATATTGGACAGCATCCTTTATTCAGTAATTTCTCTCCCTCTTCGTCGCTTTTCGTCGGGAGCAAGTCCTTGGGGCGATTTTGGGAGCTCTTCTTCATCTAGCGTCATCTTGGGATGGATTTATGTGTGTTTAATATCATTTAATCCATTATTCTTCGCCGGATCGAGGTATTTTTCTTGATTCCCTAGAGTTGACTTTTTGGGAGTTTTGTTTTTGATTCCGAATCCAATCCAGTTTAGATGAATCGATTGGTGTTAGATGTTGTTGTTAAACATGTTTTATGGATTGTATATCCATATCTTCGGTTCGTTTCAACCCGTAGGGTGATTGCGGTGTTCTTAAGGTGTAGTGAACATTTAATGTTCGATTAAATGTTCGAATGAGTTTTCCTTCGATAGTTTGATGTGATCTCTGTTGTTTTTGGTCTTGATCCTCGTCGTAATCACATTTTTGTTGTTTCTTCCGGAGGATTATAGGTGCCCGAGGATTCCTAGTTGTCCTCCGTTTTGTGTTGGTAATTCGTGTGGTGCTATTCTCGTAGTGTTCGCAGTGCTATTGTATTCTTGATTATGTTCAGGAGTTCGGGGCTGCCCGACCGCATCCCGTTCATCGTATCGTTTCGATCGTGGTTTCGAGGCAAGTATTTTCTTATACGATTTGTGTCCTGCAAATAGAGTTTTCATGTTGGATTTACGATGGTTGGTTTACCCTCGTGAATATGATTCGTGTGAATTAATTGTGATTTGATTATTTTGAACGTTGAGAGTTTAATGATACCCCTGCTTGTTTAATGTTGTGGAATTGTGTATTCCGTGTTAATAGTGTTGTGTTGTGATTGATTGTTCATGATGGAGGTATTGTGATGAGTATGATAACGGTGTCGGGTAAGTGGCCATCTCTAGTAAGTATTCTTAATGAACTTACATTCTTAGCATAATAGTATTGCATAAGTGATGTGTGTGTGTATGTGATCGCTAGAATTCGCGTAGTATGGTTTTCAAATCCGATCAATTTTAAAATTTGTAAAACCTCGAAGTATTTCCAAGGTGTCGAACCCAAGGGAATTGATATGTCGAAAATAAAGGAAGTAACTCTACTCAAAATTTGACTGCTATTTAGGAATCCGAAAATTTGGTTTGTTTCTAATTATCTAACTTTAAAAATCGAAATATAAAAATTAAATAAAAGATGAATTATCTAAATCAAGCAAATAAAGCAAATTAGCAAGATAAAATCACAAGTTGAAAGCTAATTGATCCTAGGGTAGTATCATCTAATTGAGTTCACACAATCCATTCACTTGATTCCTTTTCCCCAAATTTTAATTCAATCCTAGAAATAATCACTCAGCCGATCTAGAATTCCGATCAAGGCAACCTAGAAAGATAGTTAATTTAAACCCTTTTCGCCTGTGGCTCAAAGAATTTAAATCACTTAAAAAGCGCCAACTTATTTATCTATGATTTATCTTTCTCCACTCAGGTCTTAAGATAAAATCATATTGTGCATCAAGTATTTCCACTAATTAATTAATCCTTCCGGGCAAAATTAATTAGCTAACATGCATCGATTAAGGGCCCTTTAATCTAGCATGAGATTTAACACATCTTGAACACAAGCCTAGGATGAAAGGTAAAAAGGTAATCAAAGGAACATCATGTGAACATCAATTAAAATTACTAACCCTAGAATCAATCAATGGATTTAGCCAGACATAATTGAAATTAAGCAAGAAATAGATGGAGAATGCATATTATTAATATGAAAAGAGAGATTACAACCCTTCCGGATGAACTCTGAGTCTTCAATCTCCGAAAAAGTAGAAAAATAATAATACTTGCTTCCTTCCAAAAAGTTCTCGTCTCCAAGGAATTAATCTTGCCCAAAAAAATGTAAAAGTGTGCTAAAGATGATAAAGGATGATGAAAGATGGTAAAAGATGGTGGAAGATGATGAAAGATACTAAAGATGATAAAAAGTATCAACTAGGTCTAGAAGGAGGTGTATATAGCCTATGGGAGTTAAACTCCCGATTAGCCCTAATCTAGGAAACAAAATCTATCCAAAAGAGTCACAATCCGTCAAAATTCGAGAACTCATGAGCAAATTTATCGGACGCACCTATCGGCCGATAGGCTGGCCCGATAGTTGGTTCGTCGGTCGACTTCACTCGATAGGGCCTGGACACCTTTCGGATGCACCTATCGGCCGATAGGCTGGCCCGATAGGTGGTCTGACTTTTGCAAAAATCCGTTTCTTCCGTCCGTTTGACTCGACTCTCGGTCCTTTGTCTCGTTTTGGGTCCTTTTGGCTCTAAAAACCTGCAAACACACTAAAACCAACCCAAACGCGTAATACGGCTCGACTAATCATAAATAAGCCAAATACGAGCACATTAATCACGAAACGAGATAAAAACCTAGTATAAAATCCTAGAAAAATGTGGTAAAATTACCACTTATCAAACCCCCCCAAACTTGAGCATTGTTTGTCCCGAACAACAAAAAGAAAAGAAAAAGAAAGTCGTGAATTATCGTGCAACTCATAGTGTTCAACCTAATCAATACTATCCTGTAATTCTCTCTAAATAATCCGAGTGTCGTAAAAGCGAGCTGCACTCGTAATAATGATTCCGCAAAGTAGTCAAGTTCACCCTAATCATTCGCTCATGAAGAAAATCCACCAAAGATTAACAAAACGTGAGTCAAATCGACACAATATGAAAGGCTAAAATAAACAAGCTAGTTCGTCCCGTTACGCCTAGTGGCACAATTTTCACGAGTTTCATAACAAATAAACCTCTGACAAGATTCCCTTATATATATGTTCAAGAATTTGATTCGAGTTGACCACTAGGTTAGGATCTCGGGATGTTTCATCGGGTAATCCTAGGTGGAACTTCCATTCTCATGTATTAGGAAACCGTTTGACGTAAAAGACACTCATGGGGCACATGGATGCTTCTAGTTACTAAGTTCCCGTCTACAGCGGAGAAACAACTCGAATATATAATTTCCGCATGTCCGAATCAAGGTCGCCGTTTTGCGCGAGAGTAAACAATGGTCACGCGAATACCCCTGCTACTAGGTTCCCTATCATTGGCACATGTGAAATATCTAAATCACTAGTCTAATCGTAGTCGCTGCTTTACGCGAGGGTAAACAACGGGTCACGCGAATGCCCCCGGTTACTAAACTTCCCTTCATAGAACAACATTATCTCGACTTTTGGGAAAAACTGACCGACTCTAAACTCAATCTAAGTGCCAACACGACTTAAAGAAACAGTACGACTCACTATCCGGAAGATGTAACCAAACGTATTGACGGTGATTTTAAAACAAGTATGTATCGTCTCTTATCTGCCAAGACCTCTACAATCACGAAAAATTTTGGACCTAAATGAATACTATGCAAAACAGAAATAACTGACTACAACTCGACTAAAACTCGACCGTTTCTTCAGAGATAAAAACAGTGTCGTAACATCGGTATCACACAAATAGAAGCACGAAAAATTCACGAATAAAGAAAAACTAATACAAGCAAGTCATCAAAGCAAACAACGAAAAGCAAATAAAAGCAAACACGAAATCTAAAAAAAAACTACTACGACCTAAAAAAATAGAAACTAGAAAACACACCAAACGAAAATGAAAATAAAAATGAAACTAGCAAACACACCAAACGAAAATGAACATAAAAATCTAAAAACTAAGCAACCAAAAGCCAAATCCACACGACACCAATATGAGAAGCACAAATAAAAACAACGGGCACCAACACAAGCAAATAATGATACAAGGCATACAAGGTACTCACACGTAAAGAAATTAACAAAGCCGCACTTCCACCCCCAACACTTATTTCGCATCCCAAAGGAGGAATAAGTTTGAAAAGAGAAAGGAGTGGCTTTGTTAACGGAGTACCTGATCACTGTGGCGGAAATGGCGGGTTTGTCGGTGAGCTCGGATCATAGCGGGCATGTGAATCGGGGAAAGGAGAAAAGTGGTACATCTCGTGTACCATTCGGTTGTAGTGGTCCTCCTGGGCCCACCTATCTTCCTGCCTCTTCCTCTCTTGCTCCCTCCAAGCAATCTCCTCTTGTCGCCACACTCTGTCCTCTTCCGCTCGTTTCTCCACGAGCTCGTACAACTGATTGACCCGAGTGGCAACATCACCCACCCGAGTCTCAACCTCGCCCAGCCGAGTTCCCAAAGAACCAAACTCGGTTGTCAAAGAACGCATACTCGCCAAATGATAATTGTCTTGCGCCTGCATACTCTCTTCGTGCATCTCTCTCTCTCTCTCAAAATATCTCGACTCAAAAGCCTCAAAATCCGGAGCTCTCATCTGAAAACTACTACCTCCACCGGTGGGAATCTCGTCACGGCTACCCCCCTCGGGTATATCATCCAGCTCCTCCTCGGCTCCCTCCAAGAACGGCTCATCAATGGTCACCTCCCGGCGTTGCCTCTTACGAGACGCATCCAACGGTCGGATAAGTGCCAAATGATCCTCGGAGCTCATACTCCACCTCGCATATACATCGGACGCGTCGCCTATCACAGAGGTCAAGGTCGGAGAAGGGAGTCGGAAGAGGGACACGGTTTTGTTCCGACCGTGCAATTTCCAGTCGAACCCCTCGGTGAAGGCAAGCATCTCTTGCCTCTGCAGTGTCGGTTTATCCAAATAGATGTCTCGGGACACCGGCTCTCCTCTAATGCGCACCCCGAGATGTTCCGTGATAGGGGTCACGAACGCCCCAATCCCAATCCTCTGCTTCCCGGTCAGCCGGGCTTGTTTCTCCATGTGCTCAATCAGAAAACATCCGGCGTGCTTCCGCGTACCTTTCAAGGCCGACCGTAAAAGGTGAAGATCAGTGGACAAGCACATCCCCGAGTCGGTACGGCTCAAAATCGTCGAGGTGAACAGACGGTGGACATAACGGAGAACTGGGTTCCTGATCGAGGAGGTCTTGGCATACGTCGGATTATAAATGAGAAGCGTCTCCTCCCTGGGGTAAATCATCTTGGACCACAGCTCTATGTTTTCTTTGGCATGATCGCCCTGCTGGAATGACCCGTCCTCGGCCCCGTTGATAATGGCATTAACTTCGTCGGTCGAGAGCTCCCTTTCTGTGTTGTCGAGGTTGAAGCGAATAGATGTCGGAGTCCCGTGCTCCCTAAAAACCTCAAGCGTGGACAGAAACTCCACGGTGAGCACGTGGTAAGCGAGATAGTTTGCCCGAAAAATGTGCTCAAACCCGCACTGTCTCGCTAGTAACATAATATCATCGTATATCCCCATACCCCGAGCCGTCTCCTCATGCAAAAATCGGCAATGCTTGTGTGGCATTCCGATAAGGTGCGACCACCTTCTTTTAGACTCAGATCCAGTCAATCTTAGCTTGAACTTCTTCGGGTCGAGCGCAGCCGGGATCTGAATAGCCGGCACTACCTTCGTCGGAGCCCTTTCCTTCTCTGTGGTTGCCTTAGACTTTCCGGCCTTACGCGGCTTCGACTTCTTGCTTTGATTTCCAGCCATTTCAAAGTTCCTACAAAACAACCATCCAATCAATATCCAATAAGCAACTCATAATGCAAACATTCAACGAGTGTCGACATAATCCAATAATCCCACAATATCAACTAAGAGCCCTATAATGTCCAATAAACATCAAAATCATAGACCCGACAGCCATATACTACGATCAACGAATCACACAACCTCCCCCAAACTTCGAATCCCCCATTTCATATTCAAAGGATCAAAATCACAACCCACAATAACAAAACTACACACTACGATCATATTAGGACAAATTCTCTCCAATCCAATCTAATTCATTCAAAATTCGAATCATCATCAACAATTCAACTCATATCAATCCCAATTAACAATTTAATTCAACAAATTTACCCAATTTCAACAAAAAGCGAAATTAGGGTTCTTCCAATTTGGGGGTTTTTTTCAAAATTCGTTAAATTTCATCAATTAATCCCCCAATTCGAAGTACCCATGAACAATCAAGCATAGATAACATGTTTCCATCAAGATTCTATCAACAATCGGGCATAAAATTCAAAGAACATCAAAGTCTAACAAAAGCCCCCAAAAAGTGGATCCCCAATTCGAAATTCAACAAAACTCCAAAAAGAATCCGTCAAAGTGCTTCAAAACATGTATAGAATTGAAAAACAAGAGGATTAAGTGTCGAAATTAAGTACCTTGATCGAGTTTTGAAGGAAAAACAGATGCGAAAATCGCCCTTGTGTTCTTATCGTCCGATAGGTGTGTGTGTGTGTGTGTGAAAAAAAACGGGTGGGAGAAGTGTATAAAAGGGGTTATTAATCAACCGGGTCGAAGCGGATACTGGACCGGGTATGTCCTATCGGGCTGGCATATCGGCCGATAGGCTGGGCCGATAGGACAGACAGAAAGTTACGTACCTGACTATCGGGCGGGACCTATCAGTCGATAGGGTCTGCCTATCGACCACTGCTTGTAACATTTAATTTTTTTTTTATTTTCCTCAGCCTATCGGCCGGGCCTATCGGCCGATAGGCTCGTCCGATAGGTTCGTCTGTCTCAAAAAAAAATTTCAACTTTTTCTATTTCACATACTTGGTCCCGTTTTTGCTTGGACATGGCGATTAAAGACCTGCAAGTATCCAAAACTCGGCGTGCATGGATTAGAACTTAACAAAACTAACAAAGCAACTACGAAACTAGAAACTACAAAAATCACGCAAACGAAAAATCGAATAAAACGAACTAATATACATACGTTGGGTTACCTCCCAACAAGTGCTACGTTTAACGTCTTTAGCTAGACGATACCTCATTCATTCCGGGTCTTCAGTGACAACTCCCCCTTTAACGGGTTTGTTGACATCAAGATAGCATACGTCCCTCTCATTAGATCGAAACTCGTTCGCCTCCAACATTCGAACATACTTTGGCAAATCCTCGTAAATTTCTTCAACATCGGAATGTGAGTAAATGGATTGTGAAATGCAATGCTCCAACAAGTCGGTCGGGGGCGGCATAATAGACTCAATTTCATAACATTCCTCGGGCGCATCCTCGGGCTTCTTCATCGCGTCATAGATGGAAATTTTCAGTTTTTGTTCATTAACCCTAAGGTAAGATCACCCTCTTGGACGCCGATAAGTGCTCTCCCGCCGCTAGAAACGGTCTCCCAAAGATCAATGGTTGATTCTCGTCCTCGGGCATATCAAGAACTACGAAATCGGCCGAAGACTAAGTGTTGGACTCTAACGAACACATCCTCCACAACTCCCCTCGGATAAGAGATCGACCGGTCCGCCATGAGTAGAGAAATGGTAGTCGGCTTCATCTCCCCAATCTTCAACCTCTTAAAGATGGATAGAGGCATAAGATTGATGCTTGACCCGAGATCACACAACACATTACTGAACGTTTGGTCGCCAATCATGCATGTCAAAGTAAAACGTCCCGGATCCTTCTGCTTGAGCGGGAGCTTGTTTTGAATGATAGCGCTACACTCCTCTGTCAAATTTATTGTTTCAAACTTCACCAACTTCCTCTTGCTTGCCACAGCGTCTTTCAAGAATTTAACGTACCCCGGCATGTCTCTCAAAGCGTCTAGAAGTGGAATGTTGATATTCACCTTTTGAAACATGTCGATAAATCGTTGAAGCTTTTCATCATGTCTCGACTTGGCCAATCGCTGTGGAAATGGAGCTTTTACCTCAAAATCCTTCACATTCGAACCTAAAGGAGCCTTTCGACCGATAGGGGGGTCGATAGGCTCAATTTCTGGTATTCTGTCTGGGTATCGGGTGGGCATATCGGCCGATAGTCTTGGCCGAAAGGCCTGCTGCGTTTCATCTGCCTTCTCGTTCTCGGCTCCTGTTTCTAGTACATCCTTGTTTCCAGATTCCTCAACTTCAGCCCCATGATTACTGTATCTTGTCCCACTCCGAAGCTCGATTGCGTTGCATTGTTGCGTCTTCGGGTTGGTCTCGGTGCTGCTCGGAAAATGGCCCGGCTTATGACTTCTGGCTTGGGCGTTCGCCATTTGACCCATTTGGGTCTCCACCATCGACATCTGCTTTGTCAAGGCTATCACTGAGTTTCCAATAGATGTCACACTATGCTCGAGAGCCCCGAACCTCTTGTCTGCTTTGTAAATAAAATCTTTTTGACTCGCCTCCAACCGTTCCAACATCTCTTCCATCGGTGTCTTAGCAATCGGCTCTTGAATAACCCCGTTTTTCACGTTAAATCCCGGTGGTGGCTGAAGAGCATTGTTCGGGTTGGCATAGGAGAAATTAGGGTGGTTTCGATTGTTCGGATAATAGTTCCCCCTATTTCCCCCTTGCCAGAAGTTTCCTCCTTGCACGTAATTTACATCCTCCTCAATTGCAATAGGCTCGTCTAGCTCTTCAAAAACTGCATTGCCTCTCAAAGTCTTCTTTCTTAGCATCTCAAGCTCTTTTTGTTGTCTTTCAAATTTCGCCTTCAAATCACCGTAGGCGTCCTCGTCACCGGATGGGACCTTTCTTCTCGTCATCTTCCTATCGGTCACCTCCTCGTAATCATTGTTGACCGCTAGCTCGATGAGATTCTTGGCCTCTTCATAATCGTTAGCAAGAAATCCCCCTTTCGAGGAATAGTCCAACTCTCTTCTAGCCTTCCTCGTCAAACCCCGATAAAACCGAATGTAGATTTCCTCCTTGTCAATTCCATGATGTGGGAATTTGCGAAGTAGCTTCTTAAATCGGATCCATGCCTCGTATAAGTATTCATCCTCATATTGCTCGAATTGCAAGATATCGTTGATTTGTTTTTGCACCTTCGAGGGAGGATAGAACTGTGCTAAGAACAACCGAGTCATCTCTCTCCAAGTACCAATTTCCTTCCGATCTAGGCTCTTGTACCAATCTAGTGCATCGTCTTCTAAGGAGAACCGGAATAGGCGGAGCTTAATGACATCCGGAGGCACTCCGTTTTGCTTGATGGTGGCACATATGTCCAAAAACGACTCAAGATGAGCGTTTGGATCTTCATTAACTCCTCCTCCGTATGTTTGAGACTTCACCGTAGCGATGAGGGACGGCTTAAGCTCGAAGTTGTTGGCATCAATCTTACCCCAACCTCCTTCTTGATAATCGTCTAGCTTAGGTCGAAAGCGGGCATTCAAAGGGATCTTCTCGGGACGAGCGAGTTCTCGTGGTGGGTCAACAATGCCGGCCATGGTATCAACGATAGGTATAGAAATAGTCTCGGTTCTCGCTTCTCGCTTCTTCCTCCTCAAAGACTTCTCGATTTCCAGATCCAAAGGAAATAAGTCCTTTACTTGGGATCTTGTGATCATGCACCGCCTACAAGGAAGAGAAAACAAGATGTGAGGAAACGAGATCGAATATTAATAATAATAGTATACAACCTAAAGTAACAATCTCTTCCTTTTCGAATTATCCCTTTAAGTTTTCTATCAATTCCCTGGAAAGGGCGCCAAAAATTGATCGCTAGAATTCGCGTAGTATGGTTTTCAAATCCGATCAATTTTAAAATTTGTAAAACCTCGAAGTATTTCCAAGGTGTCGAACCCAAGGGAATTGATATGTCGAAAATAAAGGAAGTAACTCTACTCAAAATTTGACTGCTATTTAGGAATCCGAAAATTTGGTTTGTTTCTAATTATCTAACTTTAAAAATCGAAATATAAAAATTAAATAAAAGATGAATTATCTAAATCAAGCAAATAAAGCAAATTAGCAAGATAAAATCACAAGTTGAAAGCTAATTGATCCTAGGGTAGTATCATCTAATTGAGTTCACACAATCCATTCACTTGATTCCTTTTCCCCAAATTTTAATTCAATCCTAGAAATAATCACTCAGCCGATCTAGAATTCCGATCAAGGCAACCTAGAAAGATAGTTAATTTAAACCCTTTTCCCCGCCAGGGCTCAAAGAATTTAAATCACTTAAAAAGCGCCAACTTATTTATCTATGATTTATCTTTCTCCACTCAGGTCTTAAGATAAAATCATATTGTGCATCAAGTATTTCCACTAATTAATTAATCCTTCCGGGCAAAATTAATTAGCTAACATGCATCGATTAAGGGCCCTTTAATCTAGCATGAGATTTAACACATCTTGAACACAAGCCTAGGATGAAAGGTAAAAAGGTAATCAAAGGAACATCATGTGAACATCAATTAAAATTACTAACCCTAGAATCAATCAATGGATTTAGCCAGACATAATTGAAATTAAGCAAGAAATATATGGAGAATGCATATTATTAATATGAAAAGAGAGATTACAACCCTTCCGGATGAACTCTGAGTCTTCAATCTCCGGAAAAGTAGAAAAATAATAATACTTGCTTCCTTCCAAAAAGTTCTCGTCTCCAAGGAATTAATCTTGCCCAAAAAAATGTAAAAGTGTGCTAAAGATGATAAAGGATGATGAAAGATGGTAAAAGATGGTGGAAGATGATGAAAGATACTAAAGATGATAAAAAGTATCAACTAGGTCTAGAAGGAGGTGTATATGGCCTATGGGAGTTAAACTCCCGATTAGCCCTAATCTAGGAAACAAAATCTATCCAAAAGAGTCACAATCCGTCAAAATTCGAGAACCCGCGGGCAGCCTATCGGACGCACCTATCGGCCGATAGGCTGGCCCGATAGTTGGTTCGTCGGTCGACTTCACTCGATAGGGCCTGGACACCTTTCGGATGCACCTATCGGCCGATAGGCTGGCCCGATAGGTGGTCTGACTTTTGCAAAAATTCGTTTCTTCCGTCCGTTTGACTCGACTCTCGGTCCTTTGTCTCGTTTTGGGTCCTTTTGGCTCTAAAAACCTGCAAACACACTAAAACCAACCCAAACGCGTAATACGGCTCGACTAATCATAAATAAGCCAAATACGAGCACATTAATCACGAAACGAGATAAAAACCTAGTATAAAATCCTAGAAAAATGTGGTAAAATTACCACTTATCAGTATGCTCACTACGGGTTAGATCTGATGGGGTCTCGGTAGGGGTCCACAGAGGCGTGGATACGAGCTTTGCTTTTAATCACTACGGGTTAGATCCGACGGGGTCTCGATAGGGGTCCATAGAGGTGTGGATCGACGGTTAATTGTGGTGCATTTTATAAATGTGTTTTAGGTTATGGCGTTTCCGGAAATGAGTGTTTTTGAACGGTGATTTCATGATTGCATGCATTGACTAAATGTGTAATTGTTCATTTGGCCTACTTGGCTAGGATGGCACTAGAGTATTTTTGTCGTATGTGTTTAGTCCTTTAGTTGTGGGGTTTTGATATTGGAAAACGGACCTTGCTATTGTTCTCGTGTACTATGATTTGATGAGATTTGTGATGAGATCCTAATGGTTTTGTAAAGGTCGTTTTACGGAAAGTTATTTTGGACCGAGACCCATTCATCTTGAGCTGGTTATTTTTCAACTAAGGACTTGAGGTCCAATAAGGTTTCTACTTTTAAAATCCCCGAGATGAGGAATTTATTTTCAAATACTTTATTGATTGCTCTCTAACTAATAAAACCTCTCAGGAATGCTTTGGTAGTTAATTGTCGTACCTGATTCGTGATTTCTATTTGTTTGTTACATCTCGTATGATTATATACTTGCACTAGCAAAATAGTGGGATTTTGCTAACCCCCGAGTAATTGAGGGGTGGATGTCTGTATTGCATTCAGGTTTTGGGGAGCATGACACAGGGTCGGCATGAAGTATGATGAAAGATGATCGATACTAATCACATGAGGATCCATACGATGTCATATTGGTTTGGTTGTACTTTATTTCTGCTGCAGTATTTTCCCCGTTGCACAGGAGTGTGTTATATTTTGACCCCTGCGTGGGCGTGTATTGATATTGAGTTGTATGTATTAATTGAAAGACCAAATCGGTCTACTGAGTCCTTTTTAGCCTTAAAGGCGATGTTGAGATGTTTAATTACGTTAGCAGTCTGGTACATCCTTGAGAGAAGGATTTACGGCGTGTAATATCCCTGAGTGGATTGGGGGTGTTACAGTTACGTGGTCTAGAACTATTTAGATCGGGTATCTTAAGTTCTTAAGGAACTTTAAAATAGAGCTTTGTATCAAGATCCCATAGAAATAAGTTGCGACCACATCCATTAGTTTGCATATTCAGTTTTGTGGAAGCTACCGAACCGATAAGGTAGCGGAATGCTACCACGTCTACTATGGGAGAATATGTCTCCTCGTAATAATCTCAAGGCTTTGATAAATCTTGTGTCACTTAGTGAGTCTAATATCTAACAATCTCAATTTTCTGTAATGCTTCCTTATGAATACCCATTTAAATCTTACGAGTTTAATATGAGGAGGTGTGGGAACAACAGCACCGAACACCTTTCTCTTTGTCAAGGAATCTAATTAGACCTGGATTGTTGATCAGTTTTATCCAGTCTTTTCGACATTGATATTCATCAATAGAGCATGGTTTGGTATCATGCTTTGTTATAAATTTTATAGCTACCTCGAACAAAAATATTGTTGATGATTATCTCACTCTGATTCCAAATCTCATTTATGAATGCATAGTACAAGGATAACTTTATTCTCGGGAATGGGTTCAGGCCACCCCCCTTTGGTTCAGACCCATAGTACGAAATTATCTCATGAGGTAGTTAGGTTGAGATTATAATGTCGAGCTGATTTGTTTGTTCCATATTTAAGCTCTTATGGGATGAGATCGCCACGACCCAATGGGCTACCTCGCTTTTGGGGTTCATATTACTAGTTTGCCGTCATTATCATACTTCATCCAATACGAACTTCTATCATTGTGGGCAGTTTTTCAACAGGTATATGTGATCTTGTCACTTTATCTAGATCATAGAAAGCTGGCATATTTTGGACTACACTCTGTAGATCTAGAATTCTCCGCACTTCATTTTCACATTGTGCGCTTTAGGGATCGAAATGAGATATAGTGGGGATGTTACACATCAGTTCTCGTCATCCATTAGGAACATTGATGTTCTTATCTCCTCCTAATGATTCGAATACTGGCTCATCAGAGTGGAATGCCACAAATCTAGCGGTAAATAAATCGCTTGTCAAGGGCTATATATAGCATATAATAGATGATGATTCATATCTGGCATATATGTCCATCGTTGAGGACACATTTTTGTACGTTGTGGCGGCATAATTGGCACATATGTCGCACACCTAAATATGTATAAGTGTGAAACATCAAGTTTGTACACAGTCACCAACTGCAACATAGAGTAATTTTGGGTAGTCGTAGGCCTCAACCGGACCAACATGGTTGCATGAAAGATTACATAGCCCTATTCAGAAACATGAAGCTTGGTGCTCATTACCAAGGTTCGAGTGATGATTTGTAATATCTTAATGAACGCTTCTGTGAGAGCATTCTGGATGTGAACATAGGGGATTGGGTGTTCAAGTTCAGTTCCAAGGGACATGCAAAAATCATCAACACATTTGGAAAAATCCACAGCGTTATCAAGTCTGATGGATTTAATAGGATAGTCTGGGTGGTGATCTCTTAATTTAATGATTTGGATAATGAGTTTGGAAAAAGCAACACTAATTTTTTGTGGATAATAATGTTATATGTGATCACTTTCTCGATTCGTCAACCAAACCATGGTAATGATATATGGTCTCTGTGCTAACTAAAAATAATGGTGTATAATAGTCTTTGCATATGATCGTATATAACTCAGTTGGTAAAGCTCCACTCTAGTACTCAACTCATATAATAGTTGAGCTTAATTGAGTTAAATAAAAGACCCTTATTCAAAAAGGACGTGTGTGTTAAATCTTCTTGTGGTCGACTTGGTTCTTTCAAATTTTTTCTCAGGATTAATTGCATCAAAATTTAATATTGATTAAGTAGTTACTCAAATTGGTTAGCTATTCGCTAACTGATTTCACAAAATTAAAATGATGATTATAATTAAGACACATCAATAAAATCATTCGATGACTAATTTATGTTTCAGGCAATACAAGTTCAAGGTTATACAAAGACAATACACTTTCTTTTAGTATGTGGTAGTTATTAATTGGTTTCAGTAACATAAACACAAATATGCATACTCAGATATTTAGTACAATAGATCACATTTATTAACTTACTGAAATAAACAGATTCGAACATGACCACATTATCATAAATCCAAAATCATAAATCACCATGAAACTATATGAATATCATTAGTAAGTATTAACTACATGTGTATTGGAATGTAGAAACTTCACCTCGCAATTCTTTGGTCCAATGACTTTTTATATTTAACAACTTTGGAGAGGATAATGATCAACACAAAAATGTGAAATATAAACTATATTGTGAATATAAAATATATGAGGAACTCAAGTTCTTTAACATTAGGTGACAATATCGGATCAAGCGTGTAAATCTTATGGTTTATCATGTATGGTGAGTTTACGAAGAAAACTTGTAGCTACTTATGGCACTTTTGAAAAATCAGGGTTTCAATATTCTATATGAACTATTAGTTCATGTATGAATATCAAATTCAATAATTCAGAATACATGTATTATCAACAAATTACATGAATATTGAACAATAAAAGCATAAAATGTATAGTACCAATTCTTCTCGATGGGCATGATAGTTTAATTTTTTGCATCAAAAATTACTTCCAGCAATATTGGGCAAATGCTTCCGGCACAAAAATTGAATTCTAGTTTTACAACTATTAAATCGATAATAGATTGATAGGAACTTCTGATTCCTAAAACACGAAATATAAATTAGATTTGATGTGCAAATATATAGATATTCATAAAAGAATTATTATTTAGAACGAGTAATATTCTTCAAGAATATTACAATGAAAAATCACTTTAAACCCTCAACCTATTGCAAAGGTGTGAATTACCCCTAACATATTAAATGTTGCGAACTACACTTCTATGTACTTCAGTATGTATGAATTTTATCCTAGACCAATCTTCCATTCAAATTAATAGGAAAAAAAAGTTTAAAAAATAATAAATTGTTTCAGGAGAAAGTAAAAAGACTGTAAATAGAGTCAATCAATTGTATTCATAAAACTGATAGAGGGGCCTTTATATAAGCATTACAATGAGAGTCCTTCCATACATAGGATTCCTAGATAAGGTAAGACATCTAATAGTATCCTACTACCTCTAGAAGGATCTAGAATCTTCCATCTATGTATCTACAATCAGTATTAGGTAAGACACATCACGGGAATAATAATTCCCGGAACACTCCCCCTGTGTCGAGCACTAATACAACAATGGTGCAGAAGATGTTGCCTTCGTAAAAACTTATCCCAAGCCAAAACAAAACCCCATGGGAAAAATAAAGGCTTGGTGAGGAAAAGATTGCAATGCACCAACATAACATGTCATGTATACTCCCCCTGATGTATACATAACGACTCCCCCTGATGAGTACCTCAAATCATAGGAGTCAGATGCCAAGTTGCCCTCACAACTATACCAAGGAAAAACCCAGTGGGAAAAATACCTCTTGGTCTAAGTTGAACAGAAGTACAACGCATCATTATATGAATGTTCTCATAGGTCGCCTCGTTAAAAACCTTACCAAGTGAAAACCGAATGGGAAAAAATAATCCTTGGTCTAAGGACAAGAAGAGCGCGACACATCCAAAGTGCAGAGTCGCTAAAGACTTATCAAGTTTTCTAAAGTCTTGACCTCCATGCACTAAATAAGTCATAACTTCTTTGATTCAATAGGTATCAACGAAACTGTAAGAACTTATGAAAACTAGACACCCGTAGCTTTTCATTCACATACAGTACGTAACCTAGATCGACCTGAGCAGATCACAAAGCTCTATCGAAGTTGACTCAGCAAATTACCGGACATATCATGTCCTACTTTGAAACAATATTCATATGTCACTCAACATGATGTATGTGATCAAATGGTTGGTTTCCTTGGAAAGTAGACACAAACCATTCTAATGGTACCAATTTCACCATTTTCCAGCAAGTGAGCTGCCCTGTAGGTCATATGGGAGATAGACCAACACATTCTGGGCAGATTCGGGTATCAGTTTTCAAGTGTCCTTTTATCGAGATAGAGCGAGCTTCAAGCTTCTTGTCAATCACAGACATTGCATGAGCGCATCCTAGGACATCATCACAGTGGCTTTACCGGATTATTACGAATGAGTACATCGAGTCAAACATGAGTACATAATACCGTACTTTTCTCTTAAGACTGCATCATCACTTAAGTGAGCCAAGTCTTATTATGACTTCGACTAGTCATTGGGAATCATATAGGCATTACTTTATCGTCTCTTAGGTAAACCGTCCCTTAGATTGCCTTAAACCGATTGATGAATACGCATCATCAAGTGTCCCCAAGATCCTTTCATTCTTAATTTTAGATTTAGCGGAATCTCTTAGTCTCGCAAGAGTACATCACTATAAACCCTTAGTTTTACACGCAAAAGCTTCATATCTCTTCCAAATCAAGTATATACTTAGTATGCGTTCCCGACAATCACTTGTCGACGCGCTCCATGGTCAGGAGCCACTTGATTTGAGTCTGATCTACCACGAGATCCTTTTATCACTTAACTTAGTTCCCCACTAAGATAAGATTTAACCACAAGCTGCACGTTAGTTTTTCGGAAACTATCTAACTGAAAAGATAGTGGATGCTATAACATCCATTACGATAGCACAACTAAGTTTCGTGTCATCGTAGTCGATTCCAGTGCGTTCATGAGAAACCTCGCACCATGAGGTGAGTTTAACTCCTTCTCTCACTCGCTTTAACAAAGTATACTGATAGATCTTATCTTTGGAGTGTCGGCACCACTTCAACAAAGGGCTATCACTTTGTTTATACTGGAGTCGCATATGTTTCCATTTTAGGCCAAGGCTACAACGTTGTAGATTTTCAACGAAGTATGGTTCGATTAAACTCACATTCCACGTCCTCATGTACCGGCTTTATTCATAGAGTACTCTTTATGGATTGTCATTCATTGAGGCGTCCCTCAATAATGACTATAATCCAGAATCACATGAGACGAATGAGTTCATTTGATCAGATGATCAAGTTTCATGTACCAAACTCGCATACATTCTTAGCGAGAGTATTTATCGAACCAAATAGCATCCCAATACTCGACGAGATCCACGGCCTAGTAACACCATCTACCACAATTTGTGGTGTTACCATATCACCATTTATAGGTGACGAACGTCCATGACCGGACACAATCCTTGCGGACATGTTTGCAGCATGTATTTAATCTCGTCACTTTAGGGAACTTGGTGAGGCACAGTAGGGACAAACTACAACAATTCCAAGTCGTTCTACTCGAACATGATCGTTCGCATCTCCCCCTAACGACGGGAAGATTGGCTCATCAAAGTGACTTACGAGATCGTCTGCCAAGGTATATTTTAAGCGGACTATGAGTGAAAGCGCATGTCATATTCATCATTTATAACCCGTCATAATGCGTTGTGGTGATGCACTTTGGCACATGAACATGTGGACGATAAAGGTTTTTAGTGTTAACACAATCCAGTTAACAAAATGCATACTGTTACACTCGTAACTAAGCATTTGAATGATGATAGGCATAGGTGAATATGACATGTTGACCTATGCTACATAGCCGTAGCTACTGGTCTTGAGAATTCAACAAAACCGCCACCATGCACCACCGGGATCGAACATGAAGAAACGATTGAACCGATGATAGGCCATTGATTTTATCGAACCTCTAGTGCTTTCTTGAAGAGTTCACTCCCTTCACCAGCCCCAAACACCTCGAAATTTCGTGAGCATGTATAAACGGGTGTTGGGATTCCAAAACCATCAACCTTGTGGTTAAAAACCGGCCGAAATGACATCGAACTGGTCGTTGGGACGGCTGGTGTTATGTGAAAACTTCATTTAAGTGGTTCACCTCCTTCCAAGTCTCCAAATGGCACCGAAATTTGTGAGAAGGTAGCCTTGGATGTTAGGAAGTACTCGTTAAAATTTCACTTTAAGACTTGATATAAAAGTGGGTGAACCGACCTTTACAATGACTGGTCCGCAAGTTGGACAACCATAACTCAGGTTTCATCAACCTATCAATCATTGTCAAAGGAACAACATAACATATAAATGTTATCACTTGAGTACGACCATTTCTGAACACCATCATAGCATCATAAGCCACCCAGGATAATACGTATGATCATGTATGTATAAGGACTCGGTGAAAAGGGAGGACTCAGCACCATGCTTATGCGAGTCGCTACATTATTCTCTTTAGCATAGGAGGGTGTCATCTCCTAATCGTGCCAAAGAATAGGCTTAAATCAATGAACATGGCTGAGAAGGATCATTGGGGGGGTCTTTGGCATCACACATGTTTATGAAAACAAGATGCGGATGACATAAATATCATCATCGGTCGTGAGCCCTGCTCATGACTCCACCAACGTACTTTGGTGTCTTTGATCCAACTAGTTTCTTTGTTCAAATAAAATGATGTCCAAGACAATACCGTGGTATATGGATCATCAAACTGTCCAAACTCCGGACTATTAAAGCCTAAATGTGTCAATCTCCCAATACATCTTCTGGTTACAAAAACCGATGCAAGCCGGATCATATTGACTCATGAATATTTTTCCTTTTCACATATCCAATACAAGTGATGCATAAGATTTTATTCTCACAAATCACAATGAGATGCTATGAGTGATACACTTTGGCATATTTATCATCGAGTCATAACATGGTTCAATTGTTACGGAACATATGTGACTAGAAAACGCCATTCGGCATTCAACAACTTGAGCATCATACCGCTCATTGATTGTGATGTCCTACTCATCATAGTGACAATGGATTTATAATACGAAATCCAAAAATATCGTGTTCCTTGAAAATAGCTTAATACGCACTCAATTTCGCTTGCAAAATTTTACAAACATGAGCATAGCGAACACTCTAACAACATAATGATCTATCATATTGAGTGCATAACATGGAAAAGTTATATGCCTACGGGGTAAAGTTACGACACAAGCATGGTATAAAACTATCATGCATACGCTCGACCTTCTTATAAGGGTGCGTATTTTGGGCTTCCCCAAGGAAACTGTTTTTCAACATTTGAAAGATGATATTTTAGCGTACAATGCATACTAAAAATTGCATCATCTATGGCAAATTCGGCCAAAAAGAGGTTGAAAAATATGTGTCATAAGACCACTTGCAAATTCAAGATGGGAACCAAGTTGGTTGGTACAAAAGTTAGCACAATCGCTGGAAATAAAATTCCGCGCAGCTTGACCTTTGTTCACTAAAACAGCGATAACTCCCTTGTTAGGAAGTCTATGGACGAACGGTCAGATGTTCTGGAAACTAGACTTTCGTATCTTTCTATTCATATGTTTTGCACCACACGGATCATTAAACTCAGATCACAGTGCATGTTTTAAGTGGATGCTTTAGTATTTCCCAAGTTTAGTGAGAAAATAAGGTTGAGACCATATCCAATGGCATAAGTGTTGATGCAAAATAACAGCCATAGATGCGTCTAAACGCAGCAGGGTGTTCGATTTCTTATCTCGACTAATGATCATTTCGGTAACTCCAACTTGGTAGACTTGCAGAGAAAGTAGGAATGTCGGTACACCTAAGGCTGTTTAAAAACCACTAATTCTGTTTGAACTTTCAAAGCATAAACAAATACCAAGGAGGATGTGCCTAGTCATGATCAAAGTGTAGATAAAATCCACCAAAGTGCATCAAATCAACCAAGTATTTTAATTCTCAATTTGCAAGTATAAGTCATAATAGTCATGTTATATAGATACAACGCGGTGCATCATAATTAAGCATTTTGAACCATGAGACATAATGAATATACCATAACCAACTTGTCTTGACCATCCAATAAGATCGACTAAACATAGTCAAATATATAAGGCACATGCCTTTACAAATACTCGGAAAAGTATTCGGACCTATAGTCATACGAACTATAATCGAGGTCAACGAATTCATGTATTTACCGCAATATGCCATTGCTTTACATGTTAAAATTCATGAGAATTACTCGTATATTCTTTCATATATCTTATTGCAAGGAGACGGTGCATGACTACACCCACATGCAATATTTTATTTTAATAGGATGAAAGATGGAGTTTTCCATGTATGGGATTGGGTCAAGACCAACGTGGTGGTAGCTCAATTCATCCTGAAAAATCCATCACAAATCGATTTTAACCACGACATATCCATCGCAATCGATGTTTGTCCCATTTGTACGTCACAATTCTGTGACTAATCATGAACAAGTCATAACTTTACCGTTACCGAAAATATTCATTTTATTCAATTATTGGTTTAAAATCGACAAAACGGCGACGTCAAATCGAACCCAAAACGTGGTGTATGCAACAACCACAAATATCGACTTTCAACAATTATCCGTGACTCCCCCAGGACCGTCACACAGTTTATTTCGACATACGAGAGTGATACCCCCTTTCATAGTCTCATCCACCGCAAAATAGCGTGGGAGATAAAGAACCCAATTCCCCAATTCCCAAAAAAAATTCCCAAAAGAGAGAAATTGAAAAACGGGAACTTTAATAAAATCTTACGGGTACTTGGTTCCATATTTGCTTTGATCCTTGAACGGGAGCTTCTCTCCATATGAGCAACATATTTTTGTGATACTCGTTTCCATATTTACTTTGATCCTTGAATAGGATAATAAATATGGCTTCTCTCCATATTTTGCACATCATCATGAGCAACATGTTTTCCTATATGCACGTAAAACATAAATATGGTAAGATTCATAAGTGTACAAATTAATGAACAAATGAATCATTAAGCAGGAAAAGATGGAGAGTTGAGAAACGCCCGGATAGGGCTACTGGGCTCGATAATTCGTCCGAAAAAGGACTCGAGCGCGGCGATGCAGCAGCTCGGTATTGGATGAGGTCGGATCTCCAAATTTTCTTATAAAAATCTGTTTCTGTTCGGCGACAGATTCAGTAAGCAATACTACTTGGAATCAGATCTCCACCGTTGAATATACAGATATTTGTGTTGGGAAGTTGCTGTCAAAATTTCACACCAATCCGACGGTTAACGAATCGGAAAACATGTTTTTAGTACGACTGCACTGTGCAGAAAATTTACGCGTGGAAATTCTCGTCTCTCGTTTTTTTTTTCGATTTTGATAGTTTTTGTCTCGATTGCACTAGGTTTTCAAACAGTAAATATCACGTGCATAAAACCATAAGACAATCCGGCGGTGCTTTGATCATATCGGGTCGCAGCTTTAGGCAACATAATTTACCGACGAAAATGATCTCAGCAACGGATCGCCGAGCGGGTCGGGGTCAAATGTTTGTTGTTGGTTCGGATCACGGGTCGGGCTAGGGTTTGCGGCGATGCAGGCGAGTGGGATGGACTACTGGGTGCGACGGGCTGGGGGATGTGCGACGACGGGTCATGCGGGTCGATCTGATTCACTTGCGGCGAGCTGTAATTGGAGATGGCGGTCGCGGTTCTCGGACTGTTGTGGCGCGACGGAGGGGGAGGGCGACAGTTGTGGGTGATTCCGATCTAGTGCGGTCTTTGTCATGGTGAGGATGTAAGCTCCGATCAACTGTCCTTCCTAGTTTTCAGTTTATCTCCTCGTCGAGCAGGCTTCTCCGATCTGGTCTGGTTCTATGCTGGACGGATCTGCTGAAGGTGGAAGAAGGCGGCTAGGGTTTTCAGCGATTTGGATCGGGCGAAGACGAACTGTCTTCTTTTTTTTTCCGATTTTCTGAATTTCGGACGATTTTTCAGAAAAATGGGAGGGGATTTTTTTCTTGCTCAGTTTGGGGACTACGTGCTGATAACGTATTTCAGGAGAAAGTAAAAAGATTGTAAATAGAGTCAATCAATTGTATTCATAACACTGATAGAGGGGCCTTTATATATGCATTACAATGACAGTCCTTCCATACATAGGATTCCTAGATAAGGTAAGACATCTAATAGGATCCTACTACCTCTAGAAGGATCTAGAATCTTCCATATATGTATCTACAATCAGTATTAGGTAAGACACATCACGGGAATAATAATTTCCGGAACATAAATAAATTTTATGATAATTTCTATTTCTTTTTACTTTTTAATATTTTTCTGGTTATTTCTGATTGTATTCAGATAATTTTATTTTGTTATATACTATGATACGCTTTTTTAAATTTCTAATTATTTTTTGAGTTTTTCTTGAAATTTTTAATATTATTCTCCGAGATTTTTCTGCTATTTTTTCCTATTTTTATTTTTTGGTTATTGTCTGATCGTATTCAGAAACTTTTACTTTGTTTTGATTTTTAACTGTGATCTTTTTTATTATTATTTCTAATTATATTTTTATATTGTTTTTGATATATTTGAGTTTTTTTGTGTTAATTTAGATGGAAATTTTCTCCGGAAGAAATTCACAGACATTAAAATATATTGGAAAGTAGTTTGCATGGGTAAATATACAGGAGGACAATTAGCACTTTTGCAATAGGTTAGGGTGTTTAAAGTGATTTTAACGATTATAATAGTTGTGCTTGTTTAGGGATATCCTTCCCTTGTAGGTGTTTTGCCTAATATTGGTTGTAGGAAGATAAATAGATGGAAGGTTATATATCCTTCTAGAGGTAGTAGGATGCCATTAGGTGTATTACCTTAACTAGATATCCTATGTATATGGAATGACTCACATTGTAATGCCTATATAAAAGCTCACTCTATTAATACAATTGATAGATTCATTTTTACTGCTTTTTTACATTCTCCTGAAACACATTATCAGCGCGTAGCTCCAGAAACTTTTACAAATTCCAAAAAAAAAAAATTGGACGAAAATTCCCGACCATTGCCGCCTTCCGCTGCGACCAGTCAACCTTGACCCGCCGTCTCGACCAATCAGATCAGTCCGCCTGGATCCCCCTACACTCGAGCCGTGAACCAACACTTGCCCGGCTCCACTCCACCGAGCCAATCCAGATCAGCCCCAGCCATCACCGCCCTTTGTCCGACCCATCAGAATCCGCCGCGACCGATCAGCTCCTGCCGCCGTCCGCCGCGATCCGATCAGCCCCGCTCTGCCGCCTTCCGCAGAGCCGATACAGTCATCCAGGACCTCGCATCCACTGCCGACCATCCACCGCTATAAACTCTGCACGGCCCCCGCTGCGACCAATCGCCATAAGTGAGCTCCGATTACCCCTGCTCGATTTTCCCGCCCGACCTTCACCGCCCGCCGTCCGACCCGACCATCCCCATCGGAATCCGCCGCGACCCATCTGTGTTTGCTGCCACCCGACCCAGGCTCCCGCCTTTGCTTCCCGACCGAGCCCCTCAACAAGCATTGCCACCTATAAACCAATTCGCTGTGCCAATACCACCTAGTCTGACCCGACTGATCCCTCCGTCGTCGGCCGTCCGATCCAGCCTAGCTGCCCATAAGCCCTGCGCCAAGCTCCGCCTCCCACCGTACGGCTGACCTGATTCAGCCCAAATCGCCCGCGCCTCTCGCCGCCTCCCGCCGCCCGGTCGGACAACTCCAGTCCAGTCGCCCGCTGCCCAAAGTCGCGACCCAATATAGCCCAACCGGCCCGACTGGATTCAAAATTTTGGTCTAAAGATCCAAACACCGATTTAATTTGTGACTTTTCGAACCCGCCAAAATTACGCCCTCGGTTTTACGTCGTCGCATCGAGTACCAATCGAAGATCGGAGCACACCACCTATTGCTCCATATCACGTGCCTACTTTTATAATCGAGGTAATTATCTAAACTTGTCCCAATTTCAATCTCTCTTTTCAGGATTTTTTTTTTGGACATGGGTTATTGAGTTCTTTATCTCACATGCTATTTTGCAGTGGATGAGACTGTGAGAGAAGTCGGCATCTTTGCTTGTCAAAGAAAACTATATGACGGTCTTAGGGGAATCACAAAATTGTTCAAAGTCGGTACTTCTGGTTGTTGCATACACCACTGGAGATGTTAAACGGGCCCGAGCCCAGCGGGTCGGACCGTTCAACCCGTCAAAAGACAGGATTAGGGCTTCTATTTCCCAGCCAGTTTAAATCCGGGCTAAACGGGCGGGCTACCCGGGCTGGCGGGCTAGCCCGCGGGCCAGCTAAATAAAACATAAAATAGGTATTTAGATATCATATTAATATATTTTACATATATATAATATTAATATTATATATATAATAAATATTACATATAATATACATTGTTAGTGTATTAATATATATTAATATTATAAATATAATAGATTAACATTATATACACAATACGTATTAATATTATATATAATATATTGTTATTTATTTATTAATATATATTTAGTGTATATATATACTACTGCCACTTTTTTCATATTTTTTATTTATGGCTATAAAAAATAAACCTTTTAAAGAACCCTATTAGGGTTAGGGTTAGGGCCGGCAATTGTCGACCCGTTTAAACCTGGGCTTTTCTGACCCGAACCATTGAGCCCGAAACCGCTAGAAATAGACCATTTAACATCTCTATACACCATGTATATGGGTGCGATATGATATCGCCATTTTTGTCGAATTTACTAGCAACAATTAAGGGAAATATATTGAATAACGATTATGTTACATGCTTTAAAAGCATCGATTGTGATCGTTTATATTGTCAATGAAAATCCAACAAGACATTTATATCTCGTAGATGGCACAAAGCTCCAATATTCACTCGTAGTTCAAAATTGTTGACCACACTGGTAAGGAGTACCATGGGTGGGTCTCAGACGTTTGCTTGCCGTTCGTCGGTAAGAGATTTACTACCACCATATTTTCCTCTAGTCTGCCACTCAAGCACCGATAGAGAAAACCAAGGCTAATGCACTGATATACTTGCGTAGACATATACATTCGTTGTTGAAAAAGTGTTTTATAAATTTGCAAACTTCCAAAGAACTATGGGATACATTGGACAACGTTTTAATAATGTGCATGATCAGCGCTTTCCCGAATTGCAAATTTAACGGGAGCAAATTCGGTTCTTAGATTATGCGTATGTGGAGGCCTATAATCAAGCCATCCATGATCTTCGCGCTGATCTTGATTTTTATGGTGTCAAGAAGTCTGATCAAGACTTGACCGAAAAGACTCTTAACATGTTTCCCCTTGGAGCAAGTGTGATTGCTCATCAGCTGCGCATTGCCTATGAGGGAGGGAGAATTGAACATTTTAGCGATCTTATCTCCCACCTCATGAAAAAAAAAAGGCATCATGAGATCATTCTCAATAGCAATGCGTGCCCAGCTGGTACGAAGTCGATTCCGGAAGTGAATCAGGCTACCAATAGGAAGGCACCACGACAAAATAGAAAAGGCAATGCTGCTCAATTTTTGCAAGCACCATGGGTGTATGAATTGAGCAAGCGAGAGAAAAGATCAGGTCGTCGTTCCAATGTGTGGAAGAGGCAACGTGGATGTGCTGCCGGTCCTAGTGGAGCCCAACCACGTGGACCACCTCTGGCCTCCGGGAATGGTCCCACTCTAAAGGAAGGTGCTATACTTCCGGTTCAAAGAAGCATACTTACCGCAATTGCAAGGCGACAAAGAACATCCAAGCCTACTACAAGCAGTATAAACAGTACTTGACTCAAGAGTCGAATTACATGGAGGAAGATAATGAAAATATGGAGGTGAACCATGTTGAAATCCCTCCTCTCACCATTGCGGACAAAGATCAGCATTTGGATATTGCTGACTTTGACTAGATCATCGTAGTTTGACTAGTTTTTACATTTTTGTTTATCTGTTGTCTTGTTTCTAGTTTTCGTTTGAGAACTACTTTGGGATTTCCTATGAATGTAATAAAGTTGGCCATGATGAATAAAATTCTATTAATGGCTGTGATTGTGCAAAAATGAATTTTATTTTTCCCTCAAATAGCATATTTGGTTTGGTTTATTACAAAATAAGTGCTCATTAAGAATTGCTTGGTTAATTTGATACACTTGCAGATTTTATCAAAAACTTTTGATCACGACTAGGCACATCCTCCTTGGTATTTGTTTATGCTTTGAAAGTTCAAACAGGATCAGTGGTTTTTTTTAAACAGCCTTAGTTGTACCGACATTCCTACTTTCTCTGCAAGTCTACCAAGTTAGAGTTACCGAAAGGATCATTAGTCGAGATATAAATCGAACACCCCACTGCATTTTAACACGTTTAAACGCGTCTATGGTCCATCATTGCCATAATATTGTATCAATGTTAAAGCCTTTGAAAAGGCTTCAACCTTGCTCTATCACTCAAAAATAGGAAAATACCAAAATAACAACTTGAAACGAGCACTACGATCTGAGTTTAATAATCCAGAAAGTACACGATCTATTGATGAAAAGATATGGAAGTCTAGTTTCCTGAACAACTTGGTCCGTAGACTTCTTAAAAAGGAGTTATTTCTGTTTTAGTGAACAAAGGTCAAGTTATGCGGAAATTATTTCCAGCGATTGTGCTAACTTCGATCCAACCAACTTGGTCGAATTCCCCCAAACTCGAAGTTAATAGGTTTTTGATATGTATTTAAACACAAGACTAATCGAGTTTCATGTCTTACTATAGATGTCTCGTGGCGAAATTGAGTGTCTTGCTGATAGTGGAACAACCCACACTATTTTTCGTAATAGGCAATACATATCCCCTTTGACAACAATGATTGGTTCCTCCCAAGTAACTCAAGGTACAGGACCTACTCATTTCTTGCTACCTAATAGTACGCATATCAATGTCACAAATGCTTTATATTCCCCTGGAGTAAACCGAACCTTGCTAAGTTTTAGGGACATCCGTGCCAACAGTTATCACCTTGATACACATTGTGAGAATGGGATGGAATTTTTGTGTGTTTCTCTGGCAGAATGCGGAAGATGTCGCGTTCTCGAGAAATTAATGAGTCTAAGCAGTGCTTTATACCAAACTAAAATAAGGGTTATTGAATCCTATGTTGTGAGTCACGAACTTTGTGATTCCGAAGCATACCAACTGTGGCATGACCGACTTGGTCACCCTGGAAGTGACATGATGATTCGCATTTTGAAAAACTCACACGGTCATCTATTTTTCAAGTCCAGAAAACGATTGGAAGCACCACTTGACATCGGCATTGATGTGAGTGAGTCTGATACCGTATCACCAAGATTGAAAATCGCACGTCCTGATGAGGTTGACGGTGCATCTTCTGCAAGTCCCGAGGCTTCCGTGGCAATCTCCAATGCCCATAAATCATTTTATAAGGCCTGATCACTAGTAAAGTTGATACCTTCTCCATCCTTTCCTAAAGACTCGACACAAATTATTTGCTTCTTACAAAGAATTCATGAGGACATTTGTGGATCTATTCAGCCAGAGTGCGGACCATTCATATGTTTTTGGTTCTGTCGATGCATCGAAGCGATGGTCACACGTCGCTCTGCTAGACGATGCATTTACTAAGCTCCTAGCATAAAATATCAACTTACGGGCTAACGACCCTGACGTCCGAATCTCGTCATTAAGATTGGACAATGCTGGTGAGTTTACGTCAAAGTCCTTCGATGACTATTGCATGTTTATTGGGATTGAAGTTGAGCATATCGTCCCCCACGTTCATTCGCAGAATGGCCTTCCTGAGGCTACAGCTTATCGCCCGAGCATTGGTATTGCACACCAACTTGCCAATTTTTGCCTGGGGTTATGTAATTTTGCACGCAGCTATACTTATTCGCTTTGGACCCACTGCCAATCAACCGTTTAGTGCGTACCAGTTGGTAACTGGATATGAGCCTGATATTTCACACTTACGCATTTTTTGTTGTACAGTCTATGTGCCAATTACACCTCTGCATCGTACTAAAATGGGTCCGCAAAGACCATTAGGTATATACAATGGCTATGAGCCTAAAATTATATACTTGGAACCTTTGACAGGATTCTGTTTACTGCAAGATTTGCAGACTATCAATTTGATGAGACAAACTTCCCGTTATAAAGGGAGAGTGGAATCGAACGATTCTAGTTGAACTCCAGGAAATTGTCTGGTGTGCTCCCTCTTTGCCTCATCAAGATCTCTGCACGGCTCAATCCGAGCTGGAAGTGCAACGTATTCTCAATCTTTAGAAAATTGCAGATTTGATGCCGCTTCACTGATACTGCGAAATGACAAGATCTACCATTCCTGCTGTGAATGTTCCTGCAAGGTTAGAAGTCCCAGTTATAGGGCAAGGTTCAGCCCCCCAAAGGAATGATGCCCCAGCGTCGACCTTAGTGGTGGGACGGCTGCTTCGGCTGCTCTTATCCTTGCTCGAAAGAGGGGGAGGTCAATGGATATAAAGGAGACCGAACCTCGAAAGAGAAGAGAAACGAAGGTACAAAATTCTCTCATTATCGACACAATGACTCTGTCACACGAGATCTCTGTGACTACGAATATGTCCTCGAATCAATAATGGAACGATCGGCGGACGCGTCAAAAACTTTGTTGATGTCGGAGAATAAATAAATCTCGATGCAATGTATGAGTGAATACGTACTGTTGGACAAGTTGTCCATGCTAGTCTATGATGCTTTTGCCTGCTCCGTCGCTCAAGAAATTATTGAAGCGCTCGGTTGCTGAATGTCAACGAAGAGCCGATTGGCTAAAATGAAAATATGCAATGCAAGGTGAACTACACTCAGTGGCTGAACATGAGGTATTTGGCCGCATCGAGCCATACCCATGGGCGTTAAATCAGTTGGACATAAATGAGTCTTTGTTCGTAAACGCAATGATAAGAATGAGCTCATGCGTTACAAAGCGAGACTAGTTTCCCAAGCTTCTGGCAGCTCTCTGGCATTGATTACGAGGAGACCTATTCTTCATTTATGGAAATCATCACTTTCCGCTACCTAATCGGTTTGGCAGTGCCCGAAAAACTGAATGTGCGGCTTATGGATGTGGTTGCAACTTATCTTTATGGATCTAGATACCGACATTTATAAGAAAGCTCCCGAAGGGATTTCGTTGCTCGAATCAAATAGTTCTAAACCATGGATCGATGCGTCGTCACTGTATGGATTGAAGCAATCCGGAAGGATATGGTACAACCGCCTACGTGAATATTTGATTGGGAAGGGATACAAGAACAGTGATATTTGTCCATGCATTTTCATGAAAAGAACAGATATGGGATTCGTGACAGTAGTCGTCTATGTAGATGACATAAATGTTATCGGTACCATAGATGAGGTCGATGAAACGGCCTGCTACCGTAATTCCAAATTCGAGATGAAAGACCTGAGGAGGACTCGATTCTGCTTGGGCTTAGAGCTGGAACATCGAGACGATGGTATACTCATTCATCAATATGCCTACGTCCATAAGATGCTCAGACGATTTAGCATGGACAAGACACATCCTATTGCTACACCCATGGTTGGTCGAAGTCTGGAAATGAACAAGGATGTGTTTCGTCCTAAAGAGGAGGATGAAGATGTCCTTGGAGCAAAAACACCGACCTTAGCGCAATCGGTACGTTGTTGTATCTGGCTCAATGTACTCGCCTAGACATCGCATTCACTGTAAATCTGTTAGCGAGATTCAGCTTCGCTCCCAAGATAAGCCATTGGAACGGAGTTAAAAGGCTCCAGTGATCTTGAATTGTTCTTTCCCTATGCAAGAGAGAGCGATATTCCGAAAGGAATTGTTGAGGTTAAGACGATGCATACCGACCGTCGATCTTCCTCTGATATTGCAGCTAAGCATGGCAACTTGACTACTAAAGTGCAAATGCGAGCAAGCTTGTCCCCTATGCGAGAATCCCAATAATATGTTAGTTGGATTTGTTGATGCCAATTATCTCTCTGACCCGCATAAAGGACGTTCCCAAACTGGTTATGTGTTCACTATTGGGAATACGGCGATATCTTGGAGATCTACCAAGCAGACCGTGGTTGTTACTTCCACGAATCATGCAGAGATAATTGCACTGCACGAATCCGTAAGAGAGTGCATGAGGAACTTGTGGATTAAAGTCCACTACAACGACCCCTACTTGCATCTTTGAGGACAATGCGGCATGCATTAAGCAGATGAAGTTAGGTTTCATTAAGGGTGAAAATACCAAGCAGATCTCGCCGAAGTTCTTCTACAATCAGCAACAGCAGAAATTTCTGAATATCGAAGTTAAACAAGTGAGCTTCGATGAGAATAGACTTGTTCACTAAGTCTCTGCCAAAATCTACATTTGAGAAATATGTGAGGAGCATCGGCATGCGTTGATTGTCCGAGCTCAACAAGTGATAGCCCATCGAAATGAGTTGTTGTGTATACTTCGGAGGGGAGTATACTCCACGTGGTTCAGGCATTTCTAGTTGGTGCGCTGTGCTCTTTTTCCTCACCAAGTCTTTGTTTTTTTTTCACGGGATTTTGGTTGACTTTAAAAGGTTTTTTACTAAGACGGCGTTTTATGCACCATGATTGTATTAGTGCTCGACACAAGGGCAGTGTTACGGGATATCCTTCCCTTGTAGGTGTCTTGCTTAATACTGGTTGTAGGAAGATACATAGATGGAAGGATCTAAATCCTTCTAGAGGTAGTAGGATCTCATTAGGTGTCTTACCTTAACTAGGAATCCAATATATGGAATGACTCTCATTATAATGCCTATTTAAAATCTCCTCTATCCGTGTTATGAATACGTGATCCATCTTTACTTCTTTCTTACGTTCTCCTAAAACAATGCTGAATTTGTAAAAACAAAAAAACAGTTGTGCAGAAACAATAAATTTAAGAAATCTGATTAAGGTACCCGATACAAGTAAAGGAGTACAAAAATCAACTCCCGCTCAAATCCCCTATACATCATTTAAATTTTAATTTATTTCTCCGTTATTACAAAAATAAATGGAAGAAGTGGGACTCGAACTCGCCGACATGGGGGATTGAACTGAAGCCTCATTGGACAAACATTTTTTGTCATGAATTTGCAAGGTTCGCTTATTCGAATCTGAAGGAATGAAAAAATGAAGAAAAGGAGCTGTTTCCTGGGTTTCAAACTCGCAACCCTTGCGGTTACAACCACAAAGGCGCCAAACATTAGGCTTGTTAGCATGACTTATGATTGATCTGTTTCAATAAAAAAGGGAAAAATCCCAAAACACATCCCTGGTCAAAACGCAGAAAAAAAAAATCTTGGTATATGTTTTTATTTTACATATTTACTTTCAGTATATAAGAAATACTCCATTTGAGCCACTAAATAGGCTTCTACCAGTTCTTTTTTCACACATTGAGAAATATATCATCAACCTTCATATGATTTACTGAAATACATAAAATTCAAAGATATTATCATTTTATAGTTTTATGACGTCTGCTAAGGGATTTGAACAACTTTATATTTAATATAGGTAGCATTGAATTAATCTTAGATCGGAAAAACAATCACGAACATGTAAACACCCGTTTCATGTACAGAGAATAACTCCTCGCCACCACTAAACTTAAAATGAAAATTGGAACCACAATGTGTGTGTGTGTGTGTGTGTGTGTGTGTATACATTTTCATTTAACTTGTGGATAAATACGGTTCAGCAGGGTAGACACTCGTAATGATTACTGAATGATGATCAGTAATAAATGTGAAAAATATGTTTCATGTTTGGCAATTACACGGTTATTTCGTAAAGTCCCCGCGATAAGTTGAGATTAGCCTATTAAGGTTTTTCAAAAGAATGACCACCGCAATACAGTCCAGCAAAAGAATAAGCATATCAGTCCCGTTTCAAGGCTTTCCTAATGACAGCTCTAGCTATCACTATTAGAAGAGATGCGAAAAGCGTGACAAGAATACCCAGCAACAAAATTAGGTGGTCATAGGCAGCAGTTTGGACTAGGTAAACCCTGACATTTATTGTATCCCAATTGCTCTCTGTCCAAACTGGGTCCTCCACGCTCATGATATCAGAGGAGTTAATGGGCAGCACTATCCAGCTTCCAGATTCATCGTACTTCAAACGTGTCGAATATGCAGGGACATATCTGAGATAAACGGCAGTTATCAGAATATGTAAGTTAAGTTATATCATCGTAGACTAGCAACCAGTACTACAGACAGAGCAGACTTGAAAACTAAATTTTACATATTGGTTAACTACAAAGATTACCATCATGTAGCGTTTGAGGGATTTAAGGAAGAATATGAGGCTAAGGATTTGAATAACCTTCTCTATTTCTTGTATACACAGTATTCTCTCCCTCACAGACATAAACACGAGCACGTTTCACATACAGCAACAATATCAATGCCTTAGTCCCAAAATGATTTGGGGTCGGCTAACATGAATCAAACTTTGAAACCATCAATGATCGTTACATAAATAACATAAAAGAAAAGAAAAAAAAAGAGGTAAAAAAGTAGAGAAAAAAGCAAAAAAAAAAAAAAAAAGAGAATGAATGTTAACAAAAAAAGAAAAGAAAAAGAAAAAAAAGAAAAAAATTCTGAAAAATAAATTAAAAGATAACACGAAATAAAAGAAAATAGGAATAAAAAAATAAAAACAAACAAAAAAAAGAATCAGATTCCATCCACCATCCGTATTCTTTCCCGCCACATTTGTCTCTCCATCGCCATACTTTCTCCAATTCCAAGAAACCGCATATCATTTTCAATCATCTTTATCCAAGTTTTCTTGGGTCTTCCTCTACCTTTCACAATATTACTTGTTCCCCAACTTTCTAGCCTCCTCACTGGGGCATCAACAGGTATGACCAAACCATCGTAATCGATTCTCCATCATCTTGTCTTCTATAGACGCAACTCTTACCTTCTCTCTAATCACCTCATTTCTGAGCCGATTCTTTTTTGTATGACCACACATCCATGCGTAGCATCCGCCACATTCATCTTTTGAACGTGACACTGTTTTACAGCCCAACACGCGGTGCCATATAACAGTGCAGGCCTAATTGCCGTGCGGTAAAATTTACCCTTTAATCTATGAGGCATGTCAGGATCACATAAAACCTCTGTGGCACTCTTCCACTTCAACCACCCTGCCTTTATTCTGTGAGCCACATCGCCATCTAGCTCTCCATCCTTTTGGATAATAGATCCAAGATACCGAAAGAAAGTGGATCCATGAACAACTTTCCCATCAAATGTGATCATCCCCGCCTCTCTATCACACTTTTCGCTAAACCTACACTCCATATATTCAGTCTTACTTCTGCTCAGCTTAAAGCCTCGAGCTTCCAAAGTATCCCTCCAAAGTTCCAATTTCTGTTGCACTCCAACCTTCGTTTTATCAATCAACACAATATCATCTGCGAACATTATACACCACGGAACGTCATTTTGAATTTCTCTTGTCAATTCGTCCATGACTATGGCAAAGATAAAAGGACCAAGAGCAGATCTTTGATGCACCCCAATCGTAATAGGGAATTCTTCTGTCCTCCCAACATTAGTACGTACACTTGTACTAGCTCTCTCATACATGCCCTTTATAATATCAATATATTTCCGCGATACACCCTTCTTTGCTAAGGCCCACCAAAGTACTTTCCTTGGTACTTTATCATATGCCTTCTCTAAATCAATAAAAACCATATGTAGATCTTTCTTTTAACCTCGATAATGTTCCATCTACTGCCGGATAAGATGAATTGCTTCCATGGTCGATCTTCTAGGCATAAATCCAAACTGATTTTCTGTTATCTTCACACATTTCCCGATCCTTTGTTCAATCACTCGTTCCCACAACTTCATGGTATGACTCATTAGTTTAATTCCGCGATAATTAGAACAATCTTGAACATCACCTTTGTTCTTATATAAAGGGACGAGAATACTTCTCCTTCATGCTGATGGCATCTTATTGTTTCTCCAAATTTCAAGCATAGTTACCCATTCGATCCCTTTCTCTCCCAAATACCTCCAAACTTCAATAGGTATACCATCTGGTCCTTCTGCTTTCTTTGACCCCATCTTCATCAATGCCATTGTCACTTCACCCTTTTGAATTCTCCTCTTAAACTCTCGGTTAACCATACTCGAGGGGATGTTTAAATTCCCAATATCTTGTTCTTGATGGCCATTGAATAGGGTATCAAAGTATGACCTCCATCTCTCTTTTATCTCTTTATCTTGAACCAAAACTTTTTGGTCAGTATCTTTCACACATTTAACTTTTCAATATCTCGCGTCTTCTTCTCTCTCATTCGAGCAAGTTTATAGATATCTTTTTCCCCTTCTTTTGTATCTAATCTTGCATATAATTCTTGATTGACCTTTGATCGGGCATTTCGCACTGCCTTTTTAGCTTCTGTCCGAGCTTTCTTGTACTTCTCATAATTCTTATCGCTCGAGCATTTACCCAGTACCTTATAACATTCACGTTTGGTCTTTATCGCTTGCTTAACTTCATCATTCCATCAAGATGTGTACTTACTTGATGGTCTGTTTCCTTTAGATTCTCCTAGGACTTCTTTTGCGAATGTCATCCGTGACGCCGTCACCTACACCGAGCATGCTCGCCGGAAAACCGTCACGGCCATGGACGTTGTTTATGCTCTGAAGAGGCAGGGTCGCACCCTGTACGGTTTCGGTGGTTGAGTTCCTAAGGTTAGGTATGATTTGTGTGATTTGTCGTGCTTATGTGTGGAAATGGTCATGGATCTTGTAGTTGTGTATTATAGAAAATTATGGTTTATTCAGATCTATCTTAGATCTTGTTTTTCTGCTGTTGATTCGCAATGGAAGTCTTCGATTATCTTTACAAAAAAAAAAAAAAAAAACTTCCTTTATGTTATGCTCCAACAAGTTCCACATCGAATCTATATCCATCTCCGTGCAATCAGACCAAATACCACTATCAGCAATCTTAGCCACAAAAGTATGTCGACTCTCCCCTTGGAGCTTCCACCACTTAATTCGAGGGTCAACTTGTGGTCTTCTCTTTCTTAATTGCCTCTTACCTCGAAAGTCAAGCACCACAACCATATGCTGTGTTGCAGCACTCTCACCGGGTATCACCTTGCAATTAGTAAAACATTTCCTCCAAACATTCCTAACTAAAAAGAAATCAATCTGACTTGCATTACCTCCATTTCTATATGTCACCAAATGAGAGTCCCTTTTCTCGAACCAAGTGTTCATAATACCCAAGTCATAAGCTAATGTGAAATCCAATATACCATTTCCTGCTTCATTCCTATCCCCAAAACCAAAGCCATCATGAACGCTCTCAAAGCCATCTCCTGCTAACACCGACATGCCCATTGAGGTCACCACCAATGATCAATTTCTCACCCATAGGAATTCGTTCGACATACGTCATGTTCCATGATGTATGTGTTGATTTTACAATATCAATCACGTATTGTGACATGACAATAGCAATTATCTCAAACTCATCGCCGTCTCATGATATTTTCCATATAAATGGAAAAACCTATGATGTTGACGGTTTTGGAATTTCGTTCTATTTCTCCTTCATATGAAGGTTGCGACAGGAAGGGCATCCGGCGTAAAACTTTGCCACTTTGTTATTTGCATGAGTTATGGTGTTAACTAATTTTTAGACAATTAGACGACACTATAATCTTCATGCCACCGACCCCAACATAGTTGGGATTAAGGTGCTGTTGATGATGATGATGATGAGGAATTCGTTCGACAACCTCTTCCAAATCTTCCCAGAATTCTTGTTTGCTCGATGCATCCAATCCTACTTGAAGCACTTATGATAGTTAGAAACTCATCCCCTATCACAAGCTTAATACTCATTATTCTATCGCTCTTTCTTGACACTTCCACCACATCATCAATGATTTCTTTATCAATGACGATACCCACTCCATTTCTACTTCTATCCTTTCCAGAGTACCAAAGCTTGTAACCCCAAGGAGCTAACACTCTTGCCTTTTCGCCAACCCACTTAGTCTCTTGTAGACACATTATGTGAATCCTCCTCCTTTTCATAACCTCCCCAACTTCTGTTGATCTCCCCGTCAAAGAGCCAACGTTCCAAGTTCCAAACCGCACCTTACTACCCTTACTAGCCGCATGAACTAACTTCTCTGTCTGTCCCCCGTCCACGCTGCAAGGATCCTTGCACATTTGACACCACACCCATACTTCGAGGTGGCGCGCCGCTTCCGGGCGACGACCTAGCAACCCTTACATATTTTCCACTACACCCGGGCCTATGAAGTGTAGCGCATCCTTGCTCATTTGACACCACCCTCAGATGTAAAGGTGACGCGCCGCTTCTGGGCGACGACCTAGCAACCCTCGCATACTTTTCACTGCACCCGGGCCTATGAAATGCAGCGCGTCACTTCTGAGGAGACGCCCCAACGATTTTCAAAATTTGATTCATGTCCATAAAATGTGACGAGTTTTACACTGGCTGCCACTAACCTACCGCAACCCTCCTCTTTTACCGGGACTTGGGACCGGCAATGAATGTCAAGAAGACACCCACAGGCAGAGTTCGTTTCACATACAGAAACACACAAATTTCACATGCGCACACACACACATACACAACACGTTCAACACAAGAAACATACTTTCACAAAAATACACACTACACACATTTCACACGCACCACATTTTTTGCACGCCCAGATTATAATTGAGAAAAACTTAACATTTGTAATAGGTTTGAAGTCCTTACAACTCAGATTACCCAAATCGAAGTATCTGAAGTCCATGGAGTTTAAATCCTTTGTATTTCAAATCCCTTGATCCAAACACATCCTTAAGTTTAAGCAAATCCAGTAATTTTAACCAATACCCGCTTACATTTGTTTCTCTTCTACAAATTTCATCCTTAAGTGGGAGGAATTTATCAGATCAATACTAACCCTTCAAGGGGGTATATGTAAATTTAAAAGTTAACTGAAATTTTTCTTAATTAGACTAAACTTCAGCCATAGCTGCTGTAATTATGAATTCATATTTCAAGCAATCTTCGAATGGGGTCATATAAATGATATTAAGATAACTAGGATCAACCTTTGTTACAATCTCTTATTAAATAATACAATGTGGCATCATTTGTTCACTCGAAAGACAAACACTACATATACTTAAAACTAATAATGCGTTGTTGGATCTATCATTGCAGTTATGTTATCAAACAATTAACTAACTGAAGAATACCTGGTCGTTGAGATAACGCAGACACCTTTCCCATCAGCTTCATTTCTGATACACGCTTCATTAACACCATTGCAATCTTTTGGGCACGAGGAGCTTACATTATTCGACGGGATTGACGTCTTATCTGCCAAAAAGTTCCACACAAACCTTGACATATCCGCGGCATAAGCAGGATAAGGTTCAGAAGATGGTTTTCCCAAAACAACACCTACATAATGGCTCGGGCAAGTTGTTGATGGAGAAATATAGTGCTTGATGAGACCACATGATAACCCAGGATCACAATCTAATAGGCAACCAAGAAGTTCTTCCACCAAAGAGGAATTGATTTTTATATTATTTAGACCAGAAGGGTCTTTGCCACCCGCAAGTATGTATAGAGTTCGAGCAACAAGGGAAGCAGCTGCTATAATGGACGAAGAGTTTACATTTGCTGCAATAAAGCAAAAACTGTACTCTTCAACTAATATGTTACAGATTGCACGAACCCCATGCAAAAATATAAATGAGGGAACTGAATAAAGAAAATAGACAATATAAAAATTTGGGTTCACTAACATAGGTCATCAAGATGACTGTGGTAGAACTCATTGCGAAAAGCAGAATCAAAGTCTTCCAAGACAAGCCCAGAAATCTGTGGTTTCTGCACACAAAGTATCATATACAAAGCTCATAAATCAGCAGAACCGTTTAATCCAAAAAATCCATCTAAAACTTCAAAGGTTTATTTGGTTCGTGGAGTAGATTAAGCCGAGTTGATTTAGAATAGTAATCTTCGAGTATTTTACCCAGATATCTTGTTATATTATGCCATACACCTTGCATGAGTTCTTTCACCTAACCACAGAGGCGGAGGGATGGGGGTCCAAGGGGTCCACGGACCCCCCGGCGGATGAAAATTCCCTTATAAAATAGGGAAAGCTATATATAGTTGTTCGACCTCCGTAATTTTTATAGCTCCAGACCCTGCTGAGTAAATGTTCTGCTTCCGCCACTGCCTAACCAGATACTAAATACCCCTTGGTGCAATTTTTTCTCAAATTGGTATGTTAGCATTGGTATTCATCTGACAGACATGCAAACACTTGCATCCAAAAATGAACCGGGTAATTGGAAGTTACACATTTTCATGCATACATGGGAGCATAGACCGTCTTTATTTCAAATAACTCTTATAACATGTATTGTATACGAATTATGTGTAATGTTTAACTGTCCTAAATATCGATCAATCTGATCTGACCTCGAGATATACGGGACATGCATTTGCCTTTTAAGAAACATGAAACAAAATATAATGGGAAAATCATTCCATTTAGCATATATTAAAATTTGTTGTAATTTAATGGGAAATTTCCATGTTGATACAAAAGAAATATGATGGTTCTTTTGTAATCTCGAGGCACACAAGTAGTAAGCAAATTCTAACCAGAAGGAGATTCATCTTGAAATTATTAGTACTGTGTATACCTACAAGATTATGCAATCTGAAATTCTGTGACAAACAGGGTTGCGTATTACTTTTCTCATAAAAGATGTTGTCAAACAGTCTTATCAGACCTGTATTTTACCTAATCCATTACTTCAAACCTAAATGTTCTCGCATTCTCTCTGGGCCTTTTACGTGGAACTGCAATGATACCCTCAAGTAATTTGTCATGTTAAGTAATCAAAGTTGTATACTACTCCAGCATCAAAGTATTTGCATTCTTCAGGACAAGTATTCAAGAGAAGCTTGATAACTCATATCGAAGGAGAGGACCAGGGGGAATATTTTCTGCCTTGTTTGATAGGAATGGATTTTTGTCAAATTTTTATTTTAGAAGAAATTGTGGACAATATAATTAGTAATATACTCCCTCCATCCACGAAAAGTATGGTCCCTAGGGACTGGCATGGGTTTTAAGAAAGTAGAGGAGAGGTGTATTTAAGTGGAGGAGAGATGTATTTTTGAGTGGATAAAGGGTAATATTTTAAGTGGGGTCGTTTCCATTTATTGAAAGACCACACTTTTCGTGGACGGCCCAAAGAGGTAATAAGACCACAATTTTTGTGGACGGATGGAGTAGATATTATAATTTAGTTAGCTTGCTTTTAGAATTTGTATTTTAATCTTTATGATTTTGTTTCCTTAACATAGTTAGTTTCCTAATATAATCAGGACTCTTAGCCTATAAAAAAAAGGCTTAAGAGCTGCGTTTTGGTCACTTTTATTATTGTCGACATTATCGATATTGAGTTATTCAGAGTTCATCTCTTTGTTCTTGTTTCTCAAATTACGTTATATTCGCTACCAGTATTTCACTTCTTATTAGATTTTTTTACTTATCTTCTGTCTTCTCTTGTTTCTTCCTCCTATTTCTTTTTTGGAGAAGGGTGGGTCTGTCTACTTCCACCAGCACATATACAACGAGGGATTCCAAAAGGAGTTTCACATTGATGTCAGAAATATCGCAAGATGAAGCCTCTCATTCCTGACCTTTCTCAGAAATGTCATCAACGAGGATGGAGGTACCCCAGGATTTGATTTGCTGGCTGTTTTGACCACAATGCTTTCAGTTATCAAGGAATCTCGTGCATGTTGTAGTGCACTTAATGTCCCATTCACAGAGGATGTAGCCTGCAGAGTATATAGAGTAAGGTTAAGAGTAAATTGTTGTTCTGTATATAGAGTAATTTTAAGGGCAAATTGCTCTTCTAATTTGAAGTTAAATTATTGCATCATGGAACATATCAAGAAAAGTAGTGAATTTAGATAAGAACACGATATAGTAGCTGGGTTAAGCTCCTAGCACAAGCAGTGCCTTACCCCTGCAGAATGAGCAAAAAAAGTTTGGATGCCCTGAGGATAGCTCTTCCCGACTGATCCAATTTCCATTACCTACATAAAAATCATATATTTAGTAGACAGGTCCTATTTAATTCACTTTTATATAACCATATTTCATGCTTGACAATCTTTCAGATTTTGAGCATAGAGAATTGTGGGCAGAGGAAGACCAAAAAGAGACTGGTTAACGATCGACATTCTAGTTGCAGCAACGACCAAACATGGATAATGCACATGTTGATTGAGCCACAATCCACTCATTTTAAATATGTAATTTAACATACATCCGGGATGTCCATACTAAACTGGATCTCAAAATTCATTACTCCAGTAACCAGTTGAGCTATACTACGAAGCCCACTATATTTGAGTAGTACTCGTTAGCTTAACCCCTTATACAATTTTGTACAAACTGAGTTGATTCATGAAGCGAGCTTCTAACACTTGAGGAACACCAGTAATATCGTATACAACAACAACATCTAAGCCTTAGTCCCAAAATGATTTGGGGTCGGCTAACATGAATCAAACTTTGAAACCGTCAATAATCGTTACATAAAAGGTAAATAATTTAAATACAAGTGGTACCCTTCTAGATGTTCACCAATACATAAAAGGCAAGGTTTATCGTTCAATAAAATCTGCACTGCTATCATTCATTGCGAATTTACTTTTCTACGACGAACAGGGAAATAGAGAGCCTATAATAGATAGTTATATACTTTAACCAGATTTTGAGCAGTAATACAAAGAGAATCTCAATTAATGCTACTAACCATAGAGCAAACTGATTTCTTATTTACTCTTTTGGTTTAACCTCACACCATTTCAGGGAGCAGATGATTTCGAGAAACGGAATCTTTGAATGATGGGTTGAGATGTTGCAGTCTTAAACTGTAAAATTCAATCTAATTCGACAAAGATGACACCCCAAAAATGAAAACATTAACAAAATTCAGAATGCAAAAGATAAGGAATTATAAAATTTCAATTACGTTATGGAAACATGAACTGAAACATCTGAAAAGACTGAAAGAAGAACCCTCTGTGTCCTACAGCATGTCATAATTTCTGGTATTAAGATATCTCTAGAGTTCCCTAAATTTTCCTAGCCCAACATGAGCGGAGGTAAGCAGTTTGGATGTATCCCAATAATCAATTTAAAATAAAGGGGCTCAAGGAGGAATACCGTTTCAATCATTGCCAGGTCAAGCCCTTTCATGGTGTCTAATTGTTGATCAGATTCTAGGAAAAATCTCCGGCTACCAAGATATCCCCAGGCTTCTCCAGTGAGAACAACAAAAACAAGCTGAAGCATATACAAAAGCAAGAGAGCTCAAATAGTAGATATTGAGGCTAGAAGGATTTAGAAAGTTAAGAATATACTTCAACTACATAATAAGGAAATGTCATACAGATGGAAAAGGAAGTGCGAAAACCAGTCACAAGCAGACAAGTGCTTAACAAAAAACCAACCTGTTTATTAAGTTCTTCCAATGCATCAAGATGCGATAGAGCATCAACTACAGCCAGCAATGCGATTAACCCCTAAATATTAATTTAAACATTTTCTAAACATACCTTTTAACAAAAAAATTAGCCGTAATCAAATGGCCTTCAGCCAAGTAAATGAAACCCTATAAATTAACAATAGAAAGTTAACTTACAGATATAGGGGACTCTGCACCAAGGCTCTGGTCACGGAAAAAAGACGCAGAGTCCATAGATGTCATCGCCAGCACAATTGGTTTTGTCTTTAATGCAGACGACATATTAATTGGTGGAAGTGCTGACCACACACTGCCCTTCAAATTAAAGATACAGAGCTCAAAAACTAAGGACATGCAACAGTCTAAATATCAGAATCATAGACAATGGGCTTCATGAGTCTTTTATCTCACAACAGTTGCACAATGCAGGATATAATAATTAAAGGGTGACAACCATTACAGGAATCCACAAAAGATCTCCAAAGACTCATTGCCAGTGTAGGATAGAACGGTAATGCCCGAGATTTTCGTTTCTGTTAGTCTTGAATATTTTTTCATTGTTAATTAATTGGAATCGATCTTTACATTGGTACTGTTTGTGGCAATCGTGTTGTGATATTCGCCGAGTGCGACTTGTCATTGCATATGTCGTACGAATCGTGTACATGCGTATATGATATGGCATATTGTATTTCGTTGTTGTTTTGCCTCTTAAAAGGTGTTGTTGGCTCGTGGTAACCTTTCCTTTCGATTCAGTTGCGTTCGGGGTTCCTTTGGAACCATATTGGGCTAGAATCTAGCCTTTGTGTGCAGCGCACGAGCAGGTGCTCGTGCAACACACCAGTGTCCGGGTAGAGAGCGGGCACGACCGGACGCACGGTCTGGAGCACAAGCATATGGTCGTGAGTCCCTGTCTGTTCAATCTACTGATCTCGAGCACGACCAGACGCACGAACAGTTGGTCGTACGTGACCGATCGTGCGTCTCCGTGGGTATAAAACAGGACATACGGGTTTTCACCCTGTTTCATTTCCTCTTCTCCCTTCTCGCGGCTACTGTGGCGTTTTGACGAGGGCTTGAGTCGATTTTACTCCATTCAAGGGTGTTTTGGAGGGTTCTTGACATGTACATCAACATCTAATCCTTCCTTTTTAGACGGATCGAAGAAATTTTTCTTGAATCCCGAAATTGACTTTTTGGGGTTTCATCTTGATTTTGATTTTAGTCCAATTTTAATGAATCGGCTGATGTTATTTGGTACTTTTGATCGTATTGTATGGATAGCATATCCACATCTTGAATTCTTTCAACCCGGTTGGTGATTTTGGTGTTTTTGAGAGACCTTGAACATTTAATGTTTGATTAAATGTCCCAATGGGCTTTCCTTCTAGTGTTGGACATGTTTGCCGTCGTTTTTGGTTGTTCTCGTAGTAATTGTGTTGTTGTTTCCTCGCGGAGGTTAGGTTTCGGGGCTTTCTGATCGAGCCGTGTTCTTCGGAGTGTTCATGTGTCGGTTATCGAGGCAAGTATCTTGTCCAAATAAACTGTCTTGGGTATTGGATTCATTCATTCTTGTTGATTGTGGGTTATGTGATTTGTTCGTTATTGATACCTCGTTGTATTGATGATGTTCTTGAATTTTTCTTGCCGTGGAAATGTGTTAGTTGTGATGATTGTATGTTGCTTAGACTCGGATGTGTATTGTGTTATGCTGTTGATCGTTGGTTTCATTGTGTTGATTGGGTATGGTTCGGGATGATGTGTGAAGTCGACAGTGTAACATGGTGATTGATTGTGTATTGTTTCAATATAATTGTGGTGCCATCATCAAGTGTGATGCGTAGTGCTTAGGCTCTGTGTTCAACTAGGTAGAGTCCAACGGGGCCTCGCGAATTTGTTATTTGAGGAGTATGAGCAGTATGATGCCAAGTAGGGTCCGACGAGGCCTCTGGAGTTTTTTACTTGAGGAGCACGAACAGTGTTTTGTGTGATGCCAGGTAGGGTCCGACGGGACCTCTAGAGTTCGTTACTTGAGGAGTCTGAACAGTGTTTAGTCATGAGTTGTCCAACCAGGTACGATCTGACAGCATCTGTGAGGTACGTACTTGATGAGTACGGTACCGGGATAAATTATGATTTTGTGTTGTTATGAAATGAATTTTTGGGCCGAGACCTTAAGGATTTTGAAATGGTTTATAACTTCAGACCGAGGCTCTAAAGGCTTTTGTTTTTTAAAACTCCGGAGATGATGAAGGTTTTCAAATACTTAAGTTTGATTTCACAATTTTAATACCCCTCGGGAATTTCTCATAAATGATTGCCGTTGTTTGACTCATATCTCATGTTTGCATGGTATATTTTGTATAGTTAGAATACTTGTACTAGCGCTATATATCCCGAGAGCTAACCCCTAATCTGGGGGTGGATGCCTTTTATGCATGCCAGTTATTTGCAGTTCGAGGGAGCATTCACAGGTTCGGCACGAAAGATGATGAAATGCGACGATGCTAATCACACAAGACTCGGTGTACGATTTTGTTTGTTGAGTTGTATATCCTCTTCCTTTGTATGTTTCTTACCCTTGTACGGGTATAGAGTTGTATTTGTACCCCTGCGTGGGAATGAGTTGTCACGGAGTTTGGTTGAACTTATTACTATTATGACGGCGAGTGGCCTTGGTAGCCCGCTTATTTCAGTTGTTACTAATTGGTTTGTATTTATTGTGTTGTTTGACCCTGTCGGTCAAACATCGTGACTATTAGTCGGTATTCAGCCTGGCAGATCCTTGCGAGAAGGATCTACGGCGCAGTAATATTCTCGAACCCGACCGGGGGTGTTACACAATATGGTATCAGAGCTTAGGTTGTGGAAAACTAGGCTCTTTGAGCCAAGTCGTGTGTTGTTGAGTCGTGTTTTGTTGTATCGTTTGAGTTGTCGACTGTCGAGTCGAGTTATGCACCTGAGTTGACGGTTGTGATTGATATCATGGCGCGGCCATTATCTTCGTGACATGTGGATGTAAGTCTCTCATTTTACGCATTATATTTTTATTGCGTAAATTTGTTTGTGTATGATATGAGATGGGACATGACTATAGCAATTACCTCGACTCATCACCATCTCATGATATTTTCTATGTAACTGGAAAAGCCTATGATTTTGATGGTTTTGGAATTTCATCTCACTTCTCCTTCATATGAAGGTTGCGACGGGAAGGGCATCCGGCGTGAAACTTTGCCACTTTGTCTTATGCATGAATTGTAGTGTTAACTAATTTTCGACAATTAATTGGCACTATAATTTTCATGCCACCAACCCCAACATAGTTGGGATTAACGTGCAGTTGATGATGATGATATGAGATGGGACTTATACCTGATATTTGTGATGCATTGAACGTGAAGTGTTCGGGATATACTGACAAATTGGACAATAAGTAGCGAAGTATGCTTTGATAAATTTTCTGAACGCTGATGCATTTTAAAAGGGCTTACCGACGGTAAAGCTTGGAGAACTAAGTCAGATCGCGCTGATCTTTGTTTGAATTTGGTATAAATGAAATTGTGTTTGGGAATCGAGTATGTTGGCTGATTGTTGCTTTCCGTCGTAAATGCATTTTCCCTGTTAAGTGTAGCTGCTGCGTGTAAACGGTAGCTTAATCATATATGTCGCTGTGTAAACGGTAGCTTAACTACATTTTGAGTTTTGGCAATATCGTCGTGTACTTTCAAATGGGATCTTATAATAGTATTTGGAAAATAAATTTTTTAACGTCCTTGAGTATTTTGAAAGGTATTACTCTCCAGCAGTATGTCACGATCGTAATGAGCATGTGGTTACGGCCGTAAGTGTTCCTCGGTTATTGTCGTATGAGCTGTCAGTTACGGCCATAGGCTCCATCCGTACCTGTCGCGACTTTTTTGTTTCGTTTTGATGCCTTGGGTAGATAATTTCAGCGTGATATATGTTGCTATGTTTTGTTATGTTGAGTAGTTGTTTGTTTAGTATGCTGAGAGACAGAGGTCGTGATCACGTTCGTCGCCCTCGTCGTGTTGAGGCGAATCGTTCGCTATCGAGCGCCAATCGGTCTAATGCAGATGGTCGCGAGGACCAATCACTCAGTGAGAGGCATTCAGTTAGGATTGATATGAATATTGGTGTCGTTACAATCCTCCAGTAGATGGTGAATCAAATGGCCACATTGATTCAGACCGTTCAGCATAATCCAGCTCTAGTCGAGAATACCAGGAAGGACAAGTGGCTTCAGAAGGTGATTAATATGCTCCTCCCTGTTTCGCCGGTTCGGCCGATGCTTTAGCATGACGGTTGGTTGTTTCAGTTGGGGAGGATATTTAAGGCTATTGATTGCCCCGAGGATCGGAGAGTGATTATTGCACAGTATCTTCTCGATCAAGATGCTGCTAATTGGTGGGAGGTTGTTAAGCCTACGGACCGTGTCGTCACATAGGACGAGTTCAAACAGTTGATTGAGGCCGATTTCTGTGTCAGGGCCGGTCAGAGAGTTGCAAGTTCGTAAGTTTCTCGCGGCTCAACCGCAAGATATATTTATGTGTGAGGCTATTGTTGATTATAGTCGGCAGCTTAATTATGTGCGGAAGCAAGTAGGGTGTAGGAAGACAAAATCCGTCATTCCGATATGCGGATGGAACAACAAATTCGTCCGTATATGGTTGGTTTACGTTGTACTGCATTGCGAGATTATCAGGATCGAGCTTTGGCATACGAGATGACTCTGTTGTCGACAGAGTCTAAATATGTGTGGAAGAAGCGAATCTCGGAGAACTCATCGCCGAGTAAGGAAACTGGAGTTTCTAAACCTCAACCCTCATACCATTCGTATGTGGACCTTCTAAATCAGTCGGCAGATCTGAGAGTTCCAGGTCAGCCTCGCTAACTTCCGGTAACATACCCAAATGCTTCAATTGTAATGTTCTGGGCCACGATCGTACGAATTGTAAGGCTCCACCAGTGACTTGTTACGATTGTGGACGCGAGGGAGACCTAGTCTAGTATTGTGAGATAGTTTGTGGATCATTCAAGACTAAGGTTTCAGCACCGGTGTCGAGTTTGACTCGTAGAGATCCTTGATGTTGCATTTTTTTGCTTTTGGCTTGTTTTCGTTGCTTGTTGTTTTTCAATTTAAGTTTCGAGGACAAAATTTCTTTTTAGTGGGGTAAAATGTAATGCCCGAGATTTTCATTTACGTTAGTCTTACATTATTTAACATTGTGTGCTGAATATTTTTCCATTGTTAATTAATTGGAATTGATCTTTATGTTGGGCAACAGGAGGAAAAACTATAGAAATGAAAAGAATGTTGAAGAGTGTAAAGAAACAGGAGGAGAAGGTTATTAGGATTGGGCCATTTAGTTAGTATTTTCAGAAGAAAAAAAAAAGAAAATTAAACTTAGCGGCTGCCATTGCGAAACCGTCTTAGCGCAAAAGGCAGCGTTTCACGATCGCTACATTAAAACACGTAGCATGTTGTGGTGAACAGCCATGGGCGGCAGCTTCGCATCGCTACCCGCTATAGCGACCTTAGCAGCCGCTATTGACAACTATGTATGGCATATTATATTTCGTTGTTGTTATGCCTCTTAGAATGGTGTCCCTTCCTTTCGATTCAGTCGCGTTCGGGGTTCTTTAGGAGCATATCAAGCTCGATTCTAGCCTTTGTGTGCAGTGCACGAGCAGGCACACGAGCAGGCGCTCGTGCATGTTCTCGTGCAATACATCAATGGTCGGGCAGAGAGAAGCACACGACCAAACGCACAATCTGGCGAACGAGCATATGGTCATTTGTCCCTGTTTGTTTAGACTATTGATGTGTTTGTTTAGACTATTGATGTTGAGCACGACCTGACGCACGAGCAGCTGGTCGTGCATGAACGGCCGTGCGTCTCCGTGGGTATAAAACAGGATAGACGGCTTTTCACCTTGTTTTCATTTCCTCTTCTCCCCTCTCGCGGCTACTGTGGCGTTTTACGAGGGTTTCCCTGGGTCGATTTTACTCCATTCAAGGGTATTTTGGAGGGTATTTGATGTGTATATCAACATCTAGTCCTTCCTATGAATGAAGAAGGTATTTTTCTTGAATCCCTAAATCGACTATTTGGGGTTTTCTTCTTGATTCAGATTTTAGTTCAATTTTGATGAATCGATTGGTGTTAACTGAGTGTTGTTGATCGTAATGTATGGATTCTATATCCATATCGTGAATTCTTTCAACCCAATTGGTGATTTCGGTATTCTTGAGAATCTTAAACATTTAAATGTTTGATTAAATGTCCCGATGGGTTTTCCTTCGGGTGTTGGACGTGTTTTCCATCGTTTTTGGTTGTTGTTCTCATAGTAATTATCTTGTTGTTTTCCTGCGGAGGTTGTAGGTTTCGGGGCTTTCTGATTGAGCCATATTCTTCGGAGTGTTTGTGTCGGTGATTAAGGCAAGTATCTTGCCCATATAAATTATATCCTGTGAATTGAGGTTGTGTATTGGATTTATCAGGGTTCATTCATTCTCGTTTATTGCGGATCATGTGATTTGTTCGTTATTGATACCTCGTTGTATCGATGATGTTCTTGAATATTTCTTGTCGTGGAAATGTATTAGTTGTGATGATTGTATTTGTTGCTTGTATACTCGGATGTGTAGTGTGTTGTGTTTTTTATCGTCAGATTTGTTGTGTTAATTGGGTATGGTTCGTGATGATGTGTGAAGTTTGACGGTGTCTAACATAGCGACTGATTGTGTATTGTTCAATATAATTGTGGTGCCATCATTGAGTTGTGTTGCAAATTGCAAATTCAACATTCCAGATAAGTCACCCTTTTAAAAGACCTTGATATTGGGAACATTTCAATAGAAACAAACTGGGTGAGAGATGCATACTTTAGAGTTGTGCTGCATATTGATTTAAGTTATAGAATCTTGTCAACTATAATTCATTAATATGCATCATAAGTATATGTTGCAAGGTCATAAACCAGTAAAGTACACAAATTTCATTGCAACATTGCTTGTTAAATCGTTTAATGTATTTGAATGAAAATACACGAAACTAACCTGTATCCACCCAGAGGAAGACAAGTTCCTTGTTTCAAACAAGAGCCTGAATCACGAGTACCAGATTTCGTTGTCTATTTGGGGCATGGGGGAAAAGGTAACAATTATAATCAGTAAATGGATCAGTGAGCATATGAAATTTTTCACCTTCTGGATAATAATAATAATAATAATAATAATAATAATAATAATAATAATGATAATAATAATAACAACAATAATAATAATAATAATAATAATGATAATTAATAAGCTGACTTATCAATTCTACCTGCATAACTAGATCAAACTCAGAAACAACTTTAAGATAAGACTTTTTGTTCTTCTCATTCGTCATGGCGGCCTGCAAGTACAGAAATATACGAGGAAAAAGGAGAAAATCGTTTTGTCACTAGCTCAAAATAAAAGATCAAGTGATTCCCAATCCATCAACAAAAACTGTGAACCTGTATAGCACAATCACTTATCTTACATTGTTAAGATAATTCATCCACAATAAACTTGAGCTGAATGCACATCTTTCACAAGCAGATCCAGAATGAGCCAGAAAGTAAAACAGATTTGTAAATATTTACAAACACCGAAGTAACCAAGCATTAACTTTCTGCCAATGAGGTTAATTTCCTTCCTTCTAAAAAAAATCTAATTATTTCAAAATACAAAATCAACAAAAAAATAAACCAAGAAGACAAAATTAAAGTAGGGACATGATATCTTTCCAACACACAAATACCTTTTGCAAGATTAATGTGCTATTCGGAGAGAGCAAAAAGATAGGAAAATTATAAGCCTTCCACATGATTCCAGATCCCTGCAGATGGACAACAATGATGCTATGAAACTGAATATGTCATGTTGCAGTGAGAGAAAATCAAAGAAGTTTGCAATCCGATGAGCTAGCATATATACAACAACATCATCTAAGCCTTAGTCCCAAAATGATTTGGGGTCGGCTAACATGAATCAAACTTTGAAACCATCAATGATCGTTACATAAATAACATAAAAGGAAAAAAAAAAAAAAAGAGGGAAAAAAGTAGGGAAAAAACAAAAAAAAAGGAGAATGAATGTTAACAAAAAAAGAAAAAAAAATGAAAAATCCTGAAAAATAAATTAAAAGATAACATGAAATAAAAGAAAATAGGAAAAAAAAAAAAGAATCAGATTCCTTCCACCATCCGTATTCTTCCCGCCACATTTGCCTCTCCATCGCCATACTTTTTCCAATTCCAAGAAACCGCATATCATTTTCAATCATCTTTATCCAAGTTTTCTTGGGTCTTCCTCTACCTTTCACAATATGACTTGTTCCCCAACTTTCTAGCCTCCTCACTGGGGCATCAACAGGTCTTATTCTCACGTGACCAAACCATCGTAATCGATTCTCCATCATCTTGTCTTCTATAGACGCAACTCTTACCTTCTCTCTAATCACCTCATTTCTGAGCCGATCCTTTTTTGTATGACCACACATCCATCGTAGCATACGCATCTCCGCCACATTTATCTTTTGAACGTGACACTGTTTTACAGCCCAACACTCGGTACCATATAACAGTGCAGGCCTAATTGTCGTGCGGTAAATTTACCCTTTAATCAGGATCACATGATAAAACCTCTGTGGCACTCTTCCACTTCAACCACCCTGCCTTTATTCTGTGAGCCACATCACCATCTAGCTCTCCATCCTTTTGGATAATAGATCCAAGATACCGACAGAAAGTGGATTCATGAACAACTTTCCCATCAAATGTGATCATCCCCGCCTCTCTATCACTGTTTTCGCTAAACCTACACTCCATATATTCAGTCTTACTTCTGCTCAGCCTAAAGCCTCGAGCTTCCAAAGTATCCCTCCAAAGTTCCAATTTCACAAGCACTCCAACCTTCGTTTCATCAATCAACACAATATCATCTGCGAACATCATACACCACGGAACGTCATTTTGAATTTCTCTTGTCAATTCGTCCATGACTATGGCAAAGAGAAAAGGACTAAGAGCAGATCTTTGATGCACCCCAATCGTAATAGGGAATTCTTCTGTCCTCCCAACATTAGTACGTACACTTGTACTAGCCCTCATACATGCCCTTTATAATGTCAATATATTTCCGCAATACACCCTTCTTTGCTAAGGCCCACCAAAGTACTTTCCTTGGTACTTTATCATATGCCTTCTCTAAATCAATAAAAACCATATGTAGATCTTTCTTTTTATCTCGATAATGTTCCATCAACTGTCGGATAAGATAAATTGCTTCCATGGTCGATCTTCCAGGCATAAATCCAAACTGATTTTCTGTTATCTTCACACATTTCCCGATCCTTTGTTCAATCACTCGTTCCCAAAACTTCATGGTATGACTCATTAGTTTAATTCCGCGATAATTAGAACAATCTTGAACATCACCTTTGTTCTTATACAAAGGGACGAGAATACTTTTCCTCCATGCTGATGGCATCTTATTGCTTCTCCAAATCTTATTGAAAAGCATAGTTACCCATTCGATTTCCTTTAATATGGCAGTTTTAAATTAGTTCATCCCCTTATACTACAAATACAGTGCTATCTCATCCGCATTTCATTAACAATCTGAGTACTACATCAAAACTATTGCATAGTTTTATTGTCAAGTAACAAAAGGAATAAAAGCTAATGCAGGTCCACACCCCCAACTGGTAGGTCGAGAAGTGCAATAAAATCAGTAGCTTATCTAGGTTACCAGCAAACTATTTGTCTATTACTGGCACAAATTCCTTCTACACGTATTGTCTAGCATTATTACGAGTCCATTATTCCAATAATATTTACTATAGTCTGAGCAGAAGTCTGCCATACGAGGACAAGGGCAACCAGCTACTACAGTCTGATTCAGTAAATCAGATTCTGGTAGAACAAAGACACTCACTCTGGAAATAGATGATAAAAAACATCAAGTAAAAAGAGAATCTGCCATAACAAATCCGGAGAGCTAAAGTCAAAACCAAGCTCTCTTATACACCTAGCCCCTGTTCTCTGTTCTCTTCACCTGATTTTTTTGCTGAACTGAAATTATTTTGACTGGATAACACTGAATATAACTAACTAAAACTGTTTTTTCCTGATTGAAACTGATTTTTACTGATTAAAACTGATTTTTACTGATTCAAAGTGTATTTTATTATATGAAATTACTAATTTTTACCGACTGTGATTGAATTTTACAGATTGAAACTGAGTTTTACGGACTAAAACTGATATTTTATTGATGGAAACTGATTTTTACTGATTATAACTTATTTTTACTGAATATTATATTTTTAAGTTGAAGAGAACAGTGACCTAGTTCATGTTTAGGGTTAAAATCATGGAAGAAACAGAGTGGAAAAGGAAATAAAGTGTAAATATTTTAAGCCAAAGTGAGATCCTGCAAGAACAACTCATACCTAGTGTTACAAATTCCTCTATAGCATTTTTTTAGGAACTCAACTCACTTTGAGCTATAAATCCTTAACACTTTCAAAAAAATGCGAACAATGCAAACCAGGTTACATGTGATGCTAACGAGTTTTCACAACATACTGCTGGGTTCCACTCAAAATTGTCGCTTCTATATGGAGCAAATTCTGACTGTGGGAACTTTACATCTGGAGAAAATCCTGAAAGGTAACATAGGACTAGGATTAGATTATTGTCTTCTCAAGAACCTTTCTTCACCGGCTTACTACTAAACAAAATTGGTCGACTCATGTACCTTTTAAACTATTTGGAACCTGAGTTCCTGACCCAACCAATAACCCAGCCACTTTTCCAGCAAAATCTGAATCATTCGACATTCTGGAACAAAGAAAGCAAATAATATTGATGCATAGAATAGATAACATTATTTAATAAGGCTATGAAACGAAACAATAAAGTGCATAAAGATAAATTTATATCATAAGAAATCATAAAATACATCTGTGTATGCAAGCCTGACCTGTAAATTACAATGATGCGGAGAGGAAAATAAATGGAAAGATGAAAAGACAAATTGAAAATTCAGCCAGTCAATCACATGTATGTAAGCAAATATTTCTACCATCCATCAACTAGCAAATGAATAGGTTTAAAACTAGCACTACAAAGTTATTATGGGGTTTCCGGAGAAATATTTTGAGGAAATACTCGCGGGAGTGGGATTGAGGCACATGTGTGGAATGCAAATATGTATGAATGAATTGTTTGGGAAACAATGATGTGATGTGTTTCTGTATAAAAATAGGTTAGGATGAACAGCTACCACACTGACATAATGTACAATATTTTCAACTGAATATGTTCATAGATAATACTAAAATAATGATCGTAAGCTATATATGTATACACACACGGGCGCGTTATTCTTGCAATGATCAGAATGTGTGTGTGTGTGTATGTATATGTATAAAAAATATGAACTGATACAATTTTAAAAGACACTGTTTTTATTCTCAGATGACACTGACTTCTTAAAATAAAACAAAGCATAGGCTAGGAGTTCAATCTCGAGTATTTTGGATTTAAGAGGTTTACATCTGTCTACACATATCAATTCTTATCCTCCCTTTTAAGTATGAAAAGGTGAATGATCAAAAAGATTAGTAATTAGTTTATCCAAATAATTTCCGTAAGAATTGTCCAATCTAGAGAGGGTAAAAAAGGAAATCACTTTCTTCCCGTTCTTCTTTACCATTTCATAAACTAAACATTGAATCAAGCAATCATTATGAAAATGAAATGCACCTCTAGCTATTTTAATATGGTCGTGTCCAGTATCAGAAAATTTGTTTTGTTCCCAAAAGGTAGATATGCCGACTGTCATGTTAGGGACTCGTGCATAAATGAAACTTTTGTTTCTTCTATTCTTCCTCACTGGGTCGTATGGTTTAGAAGTTTGTGCACGATAGAGAATGGTATTACTTGAACTGAAGTCTCTTCCAGACTCAAGTTATAAGAGTCGATAGCCTTGCTATAGAAATTGTATGCATCTACCATTACACCAGAACCATATATATATATATATATATATATATGTATATATATATATATATATATATATATGTATATATATATATATATATGTATATATAACTAAAAAACACAAAAGCGTCCACCTCGAAGAAGAAGAGGAGGAAGGGAGAGGGGAGAGGGGAGGGGGGAGAGGGGGGGGAGGGGGGAGGGGGGAGGGGGAAGAGGGGAGAGGGGAGAGGGGAGCGGGGGAGAGGGAGCGGGGGAGAGGGAGCGGGGGGAGAGGGAGCGGGGGGAAAGGAGAAGGAGAAGGAGAAGGAGAAGGAGAAGAAGAAGAAAAAAAAGAAGATGCAGATGCATATTGGGCTGTGAGTGAACGTAAAAAGTTCGATTCGGCTCGAAAAAGTTCGGCCTGCGTCTCAGTTCACACATGCAAACGTATACGCAAACGTTAAAATTGATAGTTCGGCGGACCGGACCAGACGGTGCGAAATAGTTCGGTCAGATCGTCAAGAAGCCCGTTTAATCAATTATTCCTTAGATATGATGTAAGCATATGTTGAAAATCTGATAAAGATACAAACTTATCATCATTTATCTCATTTTTTTCTCAGCAACTCTCATCCATTTAATTCAGTCACTCGTAAAAAATTTGAAATGCTTAGTCAAACGGTTCGACTCGATTCGCAAAAGTTCGGCTCAGTTCGAGGTGTTCAAACGTATACTCGAACGTCAAATTCTAAGATTCGACAATTCCAAACGTGTTCGAACCTAAGGTTCGATATTTTCAAACGTATACTCAAACATACCATAGTTCGGTATGGTTCGGTCCGTTTACAGCCCTAGATGCAGATGGATAACAACCTTCTGCATGAACATCTTAACTAACCATGCTTTCTCGTTTGACCTACACGACAAAGGCTTCATTGACTGACCATGAAATGTTTACAGCCATTAAAACAATTTAGCCATCTAAGATGTTATCAAAGATAATCGGTAACTGCCATCACTACAAGATAATAGGAGTCTATCTCTGAAATATTGTGCACAATAAATGGTTTTAGTGTAAACCAAGGTCAAAATTAGAAGCATCAAGCATTCAACATGTAGTAGATATAGTTGCACACTTAAAGGTTAATATATGATAGTACCTTAAAAAATAAAGGGCAGTCTTTTAAATTATTTCATATTCTCAGTTAATTATTGGCATCTAAAGGACTTGAATAAAGTTAACTTCGACATAAGATCGAGCTAATAAGAAACAGATTTGTTCCATCTAGATGTTTTGTTCTTTTGTGATCCCCAAACCAATATTTCAAGTGCTAATCATTTTACAAAAATACTCATGGTATATCAGTCTCTAGAATCTTGTGGGTATTGTTACCTTTTGAAATTCCATAGTTATCACAGTTGAACATTTCATGGTTCTAGAAGTAACAAAAGCGCGGCCAGTGGGAATGACAGGCAGCAGAAGTAGGAGGGCAAGACGAGGGAATTAACCAAAATGAAGGTTTTAAGATATGCATATATTTGGCCCAGCATACTGCCAAATATTATTAAGGTAATTAAATATATGGTATCTAAGCACCAGAAAAAGGGCTAAAAACATGCTAGAAAGGAAACAACACTGCGACAAAGAAAACTTGAAAAGAGAATGGGAAAAGCAAAATTCAGGCATAAATATAACCAAATAGTTAGATGCCTTGAAAGTAAGCTTTCAAATTCATCTGGTGAAACTAATATCGCAGCTGGGGCCATCAGCTCCTTCGCATTCTTGAATCTAACGATTGGAGCAACAACATTTCCACGGCCAGGATCTGATTACAAATTGAAAGAATTGGTAAGTAGGCTGAATAGTAAACTAATGGAAAAATCTTATGACTGATGGAGTAAAATACCAACTTGAACAACCAATTTCTCCTGAGAGGTTGAGCAGTCGTACACACGGGAATCCATAAATTTGTGTGTACATGGACTTCTCAAGATCATGAACCGATTTAAATGAGTTTGTTTCCCCTGAAGCTGCAAAAAAGCATAATAGATCAAATGGAGAACAAACATTTCAATGCAAACTTGCCAGAAATATGACAACAATGAACATGGGTAGCATATACAAATACACAGAAACACACAAACAAAAGGAAGAAGTGACAAGCACTTGAATTAATTTACATTGGTCTCACTTGAGATACTTGTTCACTAGATGTATTAGACACCCTGCAGTATCAAAGATATTTTGCTAAGAAGCAGTTGTGTACTTCAGAGTTTGATCTGCCTTTGGAGAAACAAACAAGATATAATTCTCTTGCATTACAAGCACAACTAGTCAGTAAGTGTTTGAATCAACAAATAAATATGCAGACAAGTCATTATTTTCAGTGGACAAAGATGTGCGTTCAAGAAACAGATTGGCTTCACTGTCAATAGTACCCCCTAAATGGCAATTGGGACACATCCACAATATACGGTTAACTCCATGTAACGTATCCTTCAAATGTTTAACTTCAAACAGCCCCATAAAAAGGAGAATGAATCCATATTATTGGCATGCCTAGACAACAAGTACGAGAACTAAAACACCAAAACAACTTCATAACATGTCTTTTACTTATTTCTCCCTCCAAAGAATAAGCTATATGCAGAAACAATTGATGAAATATGTCATTACATCCGCCATAAATTTGTATCAAACAAAGAAAATAAAATTGCGACTCCAGATTGCATTAAAGAACACGAAGACAGCATATTTAACCTAAACATTTCGTTTTAAAAATACAAGAACTAAAATCATAGAACTTCGTACTTTCCATTTAAGTTTTTCTTGTCAGTTGGCACGTTTCATCTATGAAAAGAAATAAATTTTTCACTTATAGTACTCAACTGTGCATCACGGTTACAAAGTCAAGTAAACACTGCGACAAAAGTTTATCCGACTCGCTGCATTGAGCAAAAACTCACCACTCTCAGTTACTGAATATACAGTTTTTTTTTTATTTAACGGAACCCCCTACCACTTGTACAACTAGTTCTCCACCAAATATTGCAAAATTATAACCACATCTTTCAGCACTCAACTTTACGCAAAGGTTCTTTAACTGTCCCAATTTTGTTGAATTCCTAGTTTTAGAAAATCATCTACCCAGCAAATAGAATTGTTGCAAAGGTAGGTAAACAAGGAACTTACATAAACACATTGTCCTTGATGACTTTTACTAGTAAAATGTAAACTTGTAATTCCAATCATGAAAGAAAATATATTATTTCTATTGAAGTATTAATCCCACGTCGGGTAATTTGAAGCCTTGCATTTAATAAATAAAGATCTTGGGCTACTCCTCTCATTGCCAATTAGTTTTGAGATGGAACCCCAGACTTTGACATGGTATCCGAGCAGGCTCTCTACACGTACGACCCCAACAGCCCACGATGTTCTAGCTCCACGCCACCCAATTTAAAAAAGTCCATGATGTAAGCCTTGAATCCGGCTACACGTGAGGGCGTGTTGAAGCATTAATCCCACATTGAGTAATTACAAGCCTTGCATTTCATATATGTAAGGATCATGGTAACTCCAGACTTTAACAAATTCAATCCTGCATACTAATCCAGATTGGACGGAAGCATTGTACAAAACTGATGTAATTATTCTCGCCAAAACAAAATCAGCCACAAACAAGAACCAACAGTTGGTTGCAGCAATTCTCACATAATCCAGAAAAGAAACGCCAGCTATTGAACGGAAAAAAAAAAAAGAAATCAAAAGACCGCACCAAGCTTCAGCCACAGCGCTCTTTCTCAAAAAAAGAGGTTAAAAAAAAGGAAACATTGTAAAAGAAAAAAAGAGATGACAAACGAACCTGAGAAAGAGAAGCGAAGGCGAGCAACGACGCAGAGTAAAGATAGCAACAGGGTGAGCTTTGAGTCCATGGACGATGTAGACAAAAGCTACTGAAAGTTCCTGTGCGAGAAATTTGGAGCCCGAAGAACCCTAGTCCACGAGTTGAGCTCCGATAGTCGACGGAATATTTTGATCAATTACTCGCATTCACTTTTACTGAACAAACTAGATTATGTTCTATGGCTAAGGAGAATCATTACATGAAATTCAACTGAAGAGGCAAAATTGTGAGAGAATTTTACTGACATTTCTCAATAAAATAATACTAGTATACGCGGTGGATCGACCGAATAGATTATAGATTGATGAAAGTTAAGAGAATGGAGAGAGTAGAGGGAGAAAACATGCTGTCACCTTTTAAATATAATGAATTTTTTTTCTATTTCGAATTTAACAATAATTTTTTAATACTCAAATTATCGGATTTAATTTTTATTTAAATACATTTACATCAAAAATACATCTTCTAGTAACACCAATTTAAGTAATCTTGCCAAAAATATTAGAGATGTTAATTTGCCTGGCAGTTCCAATGCTTGACGGACTTCTTTCTGGATGGCAAAAACCTGATTTAAACGGCCAGAAATATCGGCTTAACCCTAACTCAACGGGTTTCTAAATAAATTAAACGGGCTAAATATTTAAAAAATCTATTTTTTATTTTTTTATAAGTCATAAACCAAAAAAAACAATAACAATATATTTTATATATATATAGTAACAAATATACTATAATAAATATAACAAAAAATACACTTTTATGTGTATATATATATATATATAAACACACTATATTAACAAATACAGTAATAATATACATTATATATAATATTAATATATATTACATATATAATATTAATATATATTATATATATAATATTAATATATGTTATATAAATATAGTATTACTGTAAGTTGAAATTAACAATATATATATATATATCGGTTTAGCCAGCTTAGCGGTTTTTGCTAGCTCTAACTGGCCAAGAACGGTCGGCCAAAAAGCCGGATTTAAACGCTAGGAAATATCGGCTTAACCCGGTTTTTAGCGGGTTAAGCAAGCAATGGGCGAGCCCGTTTAACATCTCTAAAAAATATCAAGTAAGGTAAACATTCGAGTAACACGAGTGGGTCATTCGAGTATTATTAGTGGGTCATTCGAGTAATACGAGCGGGTGAAACGAGTAACACAGACGGTCAATCGAATAACTCGAGTGAGTAACTCGATTCGAACATTCGAGTAACTCGTGCTTCATTCGAGTATCTATAACGGACATACGAGTAACTCCAATGGGTTATTCGAGTGACTCGATTGGAGTGAGTAACGTTCGAGTCATCTTTCGAGTCAGTTTTTCGAGTCACTTTTTGAGCCAAATTTCGAGACACCAATCAGTCACCTTTCGAGTGAGTTTCGAGTCAATTTTTTGAGTACCAAATGAGTAGTATTTGAGTCATCTGTTGCCACGAGAGTGTTATTCGAGCAAGCTTTCCAGTCTATAATTACCACTCGAGTAACATAATTATTGATGGAATAAATAAACACCATGCTCGATTAACTTACAACATTGATTCGACTATCTCTCAGCACTATTTTTATACTTTTTCTAAAAAAAAATTATCTCACATCAGGAGTTCTCTCTCTCTCTCTCATCTCGAAGAGCAATGATTATTTCGACTGCAAAAAATAAAAGTTAGAGCCAATGAAATTTTATCTCTTGTATAGCTTGATTTCAACTAATATTTCTACTTGAATTATCATAAAATATTCAAATACTAATTAATCTGTGAAAATATTATAAGTTTGGGTTTCATTTAATCTAATTTAAATTTTTAAAATTTATTTGGCAGATGAGCTTTTAGAAAAAAGTTATCATTCGTTTTAATGGCAAGTGGCAAGATTTAATTAGATTATCGCGGTGGAGAAGAACAAATATTACATGTACTCATTGGTGTGAGCTATACAACATTGGTAGATAATGTTCACTGTATTGTTGAAGCTGATAGAACAAAATATGTTTATGTTCTATTCTCAATTGATTGTGAAGGGGAAGAAAAATAAAGATAGAGAATGATTCTGATGTAAACTACTTGTTGCAATCCAATGCAGACCATGTGACTTTTGTGAGCCTTTAGAATGCAACTACCAATTATAATAACACATAGTTTAAAAATACTACTGTTAATTTTAATTTTTCCCAGTTTAGAACTATTCCTTCGACATTTCTCTCATTTGCTCCAGTTTGACATACCCGAATGTAGCTCTTTCCCAGTACCTTATAATTTAAATCATATGGATTATATGATGGACTGGAGTTTAAAAGCAATATGCGGATTCCTCGGGAATTTGATGATTCTCAATTTGATGATTGCGCTCCTTAAATAATGTATGTGATGTTGGTGGTAATGGTGGTGATTGTGGTGCTGATGATGATTGTAGTGGCGATGATAATAAAGATATAAATATAGATGATATCGATCTTGAAGATGTTGAGGTTCAGAAACACTGATTTGACAAATTTTGCAAATATTATAAGAAAAAAACTATGTTTATTAAAATATTTGAAAAAGAGGCAGAACCAGAACCATAATGGATACGATTTGATTTCAATCAATTAGTAAATGACGAATGTGTTCCAACTCCTCCCTCCGATTCTGGATAAAAAAATCCAGGCATCATCCATATGTGTCACCTACTGGAGTTGATGATGATATGGATGAAATATTTGATTCCGAGATGCAATAACTTTTCACAAAGGATCTGTATTTCTCTCAAAATGTAGTTTGAAGAATGTTGTTGGGCGGTATCATTTTGGAAAATAAAGTTGACTATCGTACTCTGAAATCTGATAAGAACCATTATTCTACCGCTTGTACAGACGAAATATGTGATTTTGTATTGAGCGCTTGAGGGAGGGTGAATTCCAGAAAGTACACTCATTGAACGAACATACCTGCCATTTTGACCAAAATCGAAAGGCACATAGGCAGTTGCCTTCTAAGATACTCGGTGAATACATGTCTGACAAACTGTTAGTGGATAGACAGATCATGACTTCGTAACTAGTGATGGTTCAACTTAATGCGGAGCATTATTTGAAATTTCGTTGCGGCTGAGACTGCCCACCCAAGCAGCTTACCAAACTCCCGTTCGAGACAATGCCAGAAAAAGCCCACGAGCGGCGGAGGTTACCGCTCGACCGAACCAACCAACTTACGGACAGCATCTCAAATACAAAATCTAGCTTCTCTACTGCGATGTTTGCACAAGCAAGCAACACTCGCACCATGGTCGCCCGACTACCAGGTTGGTTATCGAACGCCCACGTTAGAGAATGCCGCTCGCCCACACTACCCACCGGAGCAAGTCGCCGGAATCTTGTTCTCGACACTGCCGGAAAACTTTCTTGTGTGTTTCTTTAGAGGGCGACTGCTGGACTCGGCCCTTGGAAGTTACTCGCAAGTAAGCAGCCAGCTCGCTGACACCCTCTAAAGAGCTGGCTGCTTACTTGGCCCTTGTGAGCGACGTACTGGTACATGAGCGTTTGATAACCTATTGGGTCGTCGGACGAGCATGGTGAGGCGGTCGCTTGTTGGGGCAAAACATCGTAGTGGGCTGCCATGTTCTGCGATTAGATGCATGTTCGGAAATTGCTCGGTGGGTTCGGTAAAGCGGTGCCCCATCGCTTGTGGGCATTTCCTAGTAATTATTCGACCGAGATTTCAGTTAGCTGCTTCGGTGGGTAGCCTGAGGGAGCGACGTACCGGTACGTACCGGATTAAATTGACGACCAAGACGATATCCAAATAGACCAAATACAATACATCAGAAATCAATCCCAAGGTAACACAGGCCAAGACATCAAGAAAGCCAGAAACAGTACTCGAGTACTCATAACCATTCCAAGTATAACATTACTGAATGGATGAAATACAAAATATAACCAGAGACAAGACCCAGCATTACACTTGCCCCTCATCTTCATGCCGACCCGGTACATGCCTATCTACTCTCCTGGACCTGAAATACATGAAAGGTATTTCCCTCAAAAAGGGGTTAGCCGTCGAATAGCTAGTACAAGTATATCGAATATGAAACGCAATACTTCTCGACAATAAAGTAAATGTAATCATCATTTCATCAACTCAAGACTAGTATTCCGGAATAACTAAATCTCATAGTACTTCATTTCAGTACATACGTGATTAACCATGGAACCGCACCAAAGGCAACGGAACTATCAGAGGCCCCGTCGGACCCTCCCAGAGTGGTTAACCCAAAATATTTGTGGAACCGCACCAAAGGCAACGGAACCCTCAGTGGACCCGTCGGTCCGTCCCATAGTGAATATATACAATCATACAATTCATATACCTTACTTTTAAAGTCGAGAACATACAATCATAAACATATACTTACCTTTGAGACATCGAGAATCAGAAGGAAAAGAATACAAGTTCGGTAGGTCCAAGAATGCACTTCCGGCACCTAAACGATTCGTAAGGAATACGATAATTAATAATCTATACTCAAATCACATGGAGAAACTCCCGAAACCCATTTACGATTCACAAAACTCCAAGGATAATCACCTAGAGATTTGGAAATCCCCCAAATCCTCTAAAGTCCGAACAAAATACATAAACATCCACATAATCGTAGGGGAAACGTGGGTACGGGGTAGATACATCTTAATCTCAAAGATCTCAAGCTCCAAAACGGATAAATCGAACGAATCTAAGAAAATCCCCAACAATTCCCCAAACTAGGGTTCTAAGGAATTTACCTTGATTTGGAAGGTAGAAACGTATTAGATGTTTTATCATTTTTGTTATTCAACCAAAGATGATGATATCTGATGAAAGATCGCCCCCAAATCGCCCTTCGGATCGCCCTCTCGTGCTCTCTCATCGGAAATGAGTAAAAGGGATGAAAAATGACGAAGAACAGGGTTGACCCCCTCTTATATACTGCGCCTGATTAGCGCGCGCTAAAACTCAAGGCTAGTGTGCTCTAACGGGGTCACCCGACAGTCCAGTAGCTTCTGAACTGTGACTTTAGCGTGCGCTACCACATCCTTAGCATGCGCTAACTGTTACCATGCAAAATTCCAAACTCACTGCCCATCTCGCTAGCGTGCGCTACATCGGGCACAAGCGCACGCTATGCAATACCTATAGCATGCGCTAGCTCACGCCTAGCATGCGTTAATTGTTAGTCCAGAAAACAGAATCACCCCACTGCTCCTACCAACTCAGCCCATTAGCGTGCGCTACGGGCGATGTTAGCGCGCGCTACTAACATGAATAACGTGCGTTAGCTCATGCCTAGCATGCGCTACAGGTGAAACTAACGCGCGCTACTCAACAGAAATAGCGTGCGTTAGCTTAGGCCTAGTGTACGCTATCTGTCTCTCACAAAACATTGTTGAAAGGTCCAATCAATACGAGCATGCCCCACAAAGTACGAAATTCTAAAATCAACAACAACAACATCTCAACAAATGCTTGCAAGAGCGACAAAAGTGAAGGAACGTCAAAGCCAACAATTCATACAAAGTACGAGTATTACATTCTCCCCCTCTAAAAAGAAGCTTTGTACCGAAACTTAAGAAATAAAAAGTTCGGGGTATCCCGATCGCATCTTCTCTTCCGTCTCCCAAGTCGCTTCCTCAACTCCATGTCTTGACCATTGCACCTTAACCAATGGAATGGTTTTATGCCGAAGCTGCTTCTCACGATGTTCAAGAATCTTCATCGGTCTCTCCGAAAAGGTAACATCCTCGGCTACATCAATCTCACTATAATCGATAATATGACTTGGATTCGGCACGTGCTTTCTCAACTGAGAAACATGAAAGACGCTATGGACATGACTCAAAGCTGGAGGCAATGCCAAGCGATAAGCTAAATCTCCAACCCTGTCCAAAATTTCAAACGGTCCGATATACCTCAGACTAAGTTTCCCCTTTTTCCCGAAGTGGAAAACTCCTTTGGCCGGCGACACCTTGAGTAGGACATGGTCTCCCACTTCGAATTCCAAAGGTCGACGGCGAGTATCAGCATAAGATTTCTGACGGCTCTGGGCAGTCAACAACCGGTCTCGGATAATAGAAATCTTTTCCTTAGTCTCCATCAACATATTCGGTTCCGTTCCGACTAGCTCTGAAGCCTCGTCCCAATATAATGGTGATACACCGCCTACCATAAAGTGCTTCGAAAGGTGCCATTTTAATCAACACATGCCAACTATTATTATAGGCAAACTCGATCAACGGCAAATGAAGTTCCCAATCGTTACTCCAGTCTAGGGCACAAGCCCGCAACATATCCTCCAACGTCTGAATCGTCCGCTCAGTCTGACCTTCTGACTGAGGATGAAAAGACGTGTTCAATCTCAACTTGGTGCCCAAAGGCTGATGGACGGCTTGCCAAAAATACGATACGAAGCGACCATCTCGATCGGAAACAATAGTTTTAGGGGCACCATGCAATCTTACAACCTCAGCTATAAAAGTTCGAGCCAATCTCTCCGGTCCCCAAGTATCCTTAATACCCAGGAAGTGTGCAGACTTGGTTAACTGGTCGACTATTACCCAAATCATACTTATTTCGCCTCTAGTTTTCGGCATCCCAGTGATAAAATATATAGAGATATCTTCCCACTTCCACTCGGGAATGGGGAGCGGCTTCAACAACCCCGCCGGGCGTTGATGTTCAATCTTGACTTGCTGACACGTCAAACACCGCAATACGAATTCTGTGACGTCTTTCTTCATATTATTCCACCAAAAATTTCGCTTCAAGTCCTTATACATCTTACTCATTCCGGGGTGGATTGAGTAATGCGTAGCATGGGCTTCTCGGAGAATTCTCTACCTCAACTCTGGATCATTCGAAACACAAAGCCTGCCCTGAAATCTCAAAATACTATCCTCATGGACCATAAAACCAGGGGATTTTCCTTTAGTCACATCTTCCTTCAATTTAGAGATCATCGGGTCACTCCACTATTTCCCTTTGATGTCATCAACCAAGGACGAAGTAATTTCGAGAGTACACAACTGTCCCTGCACTCTTTGAAGCCAAACTTCTATTCCTTCCTCGATTAGATCTTGACGAATCTTCGTCTGAGATGTAAGAACCTCGAGCATCTGAAGCGATGCCAATTTGCAGCTCAAAGCATCTGCGACGATATTGGCCTTCCCTGGATGGTAAAGAATTTCTAAATCACAATCCTTAATTAATTCCAACCAATGTCTGGATACTCATTAACAACTGGAATCAAAGAGAAATCGACTTCGTCCCCTTCCGACTTTAAAGTATAACACCAATAGCCCGTGCAATCTTTATTCAAGAGTTTTACGGTCTTCATGGCGCTGATAAGCAATTTAGGTTGTCCCGATTTACGCCCTATGAACGAGTACTCGGAACCATCTTTAGTCATCATAGTGATAACCTTAGTGCGGTAATTCATAATCGCTTGGTGACTATCAAGCCAGTCTTCACCGAGGATCACATCCTCGCCCTCGATATCAACCATAATCAAATTTGATAACTAATCAATACCAGCTATGCTCACCAAAAAATCTCTAATCTCACGATTCCCCACGATTCTATCCCCGCTAGGCAGTTTCACAATGAACGGATCGCAAGCAGTCATACAATTTATATTCAAACGGCGTACACAATCCAAGGAGATGAAAGAATGTGTAGCACCAGAATCAAAAAGTACACGAACTGGATGAAATATGATATGAATGGTACATGAGGCCACTGCCACATCAGGTTCATCTGCTCGACGCATCTCATAGACTCGTGGGTGTGCCGAACCGATGCTAGAATCTCCCCCTCTAGCATTTTGACTCCATCCCCAGCCACTGCCGTAACTCTACTGTGACTGACTAACTGATTGCCGCTGCTTCATACTCTGATCTATAGGCGCTGGGGCAGAAGACCGAGTACCCAAAGTTTGATCTTGTTCGGGGCAATAAACCGCCATGTGTCCCATCTGGCCACAAGTGTGACACTTCAGAGGTGGGAAATTGCACTCCAGATTGATGTGGCGTGGACAACCACAATTAAAACAGGTAACTGGGTGGGTTGAGGTGCCCGGAGCAGAACGAAGACTCTTCTTCCCTTTAAAATAACGTGACGACTGCCTGATAGAATGGTTAGCCGCCTGAGGTCTCTAGAAGTTGCCACCTTTAGAGCTAGAAAAATTACCAGCGGTCTTTTGCTTCTTCGGCTCTTTTGTGGTATCATTGTTGGAACTTAACATGTCATATGCCAAAGCCCCGTCTTGGTATTCATTCAGAGTATTGCAAGCAAACCCGGCCATGTAACGCCATAAATCCATATTCATCCGCATGTCGAAGTGGAGGATCTTGTCACGCTCATCACGCACTTGATTCTTCACATGGATCAGCTGTTGGTTGTATTCCACTATCGCCTGTGAGACTGGAATGTTCTGCATCTTAGCCTTGAAAAAGGCTCGGATTCTGCCTTCTTGCACTGGCCAAGGACAAAACTCAGCCTCCAGTAGCTCTTTAAATTCATCCCAAGTAACAACACGATCTCGTGGTTTAACAGCTTTCCACCAAGTCGCGACTTCTTTAGTAAGAAAGTACTAAGCAATAGGTACCGTCCTTGTTTCGGGGCAATCAACAGCCTCGAACACGTTTTCCAACTCGAAGAGCTAATTCTCCCAATCATTCAGGTCGGTAGCACTGCTAAACTGCGGAGGATGCACACGGACCACATTTTGGAGCAGAACGTCCGCTGCCATATTTGGATTATTCAGCTGAACAGCTTGGGCCAGGATAGTCATCTAATTTGCCAATTGTTGAAGAACATTCGTAGCCCCAACATCAGCATTATTCCCTTGACCGATCGACTGGTCGTGTTGACTCCCGGTATTGGGATGCACTGAGTTAGATAAACTAGGGGTAGTCGACCCCGCAACGGAACTGAGGGAAGCGGCCGCACCACGTCCTCATCTGCGTCCACGACTGTGATCTCACCTCTGTCCCCTGTCAGCAGACATTTCGAAGGACACACAAAGTACTCAAGTATAATTCAAATCACACGTCATCAAAGTGACCGATTCCCAAGAATACCAAATTAAAAGCGAAACGATTAGGAAAAAATACAAGAGGAGTAAAAGGACTTACTAGTACCGGTCGCACTGTGATGATGGCAGAGTGGTGATACTATAGACAAACGATGACTCAATCGACCCAAAAGACCGACAGCCTAGGTATCCATAAACCTAAGCTCTGATACCATATTCTGTAATACCCCCAAGTTATTCAGGGTATATTACTGTAATATCCGTACCTTTCTATTTTTAGCAGTTTCTATTTTTAGTGTATATCTATTTTATTGACTCGCTTGTAACCGTTTCGACATTTTGAATCTACTTTATTCTTGGAGTTTTTCCATTTGGACGAGTTTCGGAGATGTTTTTACATAAATCTATTCTTGGGTGATTCCCAATCCGATTTCATCGAGTTTAATCCGTGAATTATCGATTCGGGGAGATTTTGTGTAAACCCTCGCCTGTATCGATTGAACGTATATTGTCATAGCTTGTAATCGGCGTTATGGGTGTATTCCATTCGGTTATTGTTGTCCATTAGGACTGAGTTATGTTAGTCCTTCGTTTAGGAACCGACGTTTTCCATCCGGATCGTTCGTAGTCGTTATTCATTCCCAATTCTTCGAAGATGTCTCAAAGGCAAGTACTTTACATTTGTTTACGCATTCTAGTACTTGAATTATGGCTTTTCGTTGTTGTATGGATGGATATGTGTATGTTCACCTAGGGATGGTCCGACGGGGCCTCTAGGGATATGTATTGCCGTGAGTGTGCGTATCACGAACTATGGTTAACCACCCAGGGATGTCTGCGGGGTACGGTGGCCGTGAGTCTTGTACCAACGGTTAACTTTGAATTGTTTTGTTGGAGAAATGTGTTTTGTGCTTGTGCACCGTAAATATTCCGGAATATAAATGATTTCTAAAATGATTTTTGGCGCATATTTTCATCTGATTAGAATTGTAGTTCAAATGGATTGTACTTGCACTAGCAGTTGTCGCTAACCCCTTAAATGGGGGAAATAGTTTTGTATTTCAGGTACATGTCATGGATGCAAACGAGCATGCGAGCCTACGAGGATGATGGGCAGGCGTGATTCTGTTCAATGGTTGTCTATTGGTGTCTTGTTTTGGGATTTCCTTATTATGTCATTTGCTTAAGTACTCGAGTACTCCTTTCTTGAATTTATTAATTTTGTGTACCCGTTTTGGGAATGGATTTGATGTTAAATTGTATTGTCAAATTTCAGTCTTTGGATTTAAATTTCGTGGATTGAGAAATTGTCTGTTGTCGATGATGTATGTCTTTTGTCGTATGTCGTTTTGATGTGTTAGCCTGGTGGACTCCAAAGTGTGGGGTCCACGGCGCTGTAATATGCCCTGATCGTCTTGGGGGTGTTACACTTACAACACCGTGAGCCCCGCTGGGGGACCCACAAGGCTATACATATGCGGAACCATGAAGTTTGACCGATGAGGTCTAAACATAATCCCATGGAAGATAATAAAAATTGACGACCAAGACGATATCCAAATAGCCCAAATACAATACATCAGAAATCAATCCCAAGGCAACACAGGCCAAAACATCAAGAAAGCCACAAACAGTACTCGAGTACTCATAACCATTTCAAGTACAACATTACTGAATGGATTAAATATAAAATATAACCAGAGACAAGACACATCATCACACTAGCCCCTCATCTTCATGCCATCCCGGTACATGCCTATCTGCTCTCCTGGATCCTGAAATACATGAAAGGTATTTCCCCCAAAAAGGGGTTAGCCGTCGAATAGCTAGTACAAATATATCGAATATGAAACACAATACTTCTCGACAATAAAATAAATGTAATCGTCATTTCATCAACTCAAGACTAGTATTCTGGAATAACTAAATCTCATAGCAATTTCAATACATATGTGATTAACCATGGAACCGCACCAAAGGCAACGGAACCCTCAGAGGCCCCGTCGGACCCTCTCAGAGTGGTTAACTCAAAATATTCACGGAACCACACCTAAGGCAACAGAACCCTCAGAGGATCCGTCGGTCTGTCCCAGAGTAAATATATACAATCATACAATTCATATACCTTACTTTTAAAGTCGAGAACATACAATCATAAACATATACTTGCCTTTGAGACATCGAGAATGGAAGGAAAAGAATACAAGTTCGATAGGTCCAAGAATACACTTCCAGCACCTAAACGATTCGTAAGGAATACGATAATTAATAATCCATACTCAAATAACACGGAGAAACTCCCGAAACCCACCTACGATTCACAAAACTCCAAGGATAATCACCTAGAGGTTTGGAAATCCCCCAAACCCTCTCAAGTCCGAACAAAATACATAAACATCAACATAATCATAGGGGAAACGTGGGTACGAGGTAGATACAACATAATCTTAAATATCTCAAGCTCCAAGACAGATAAATCGAACAAATCTAAGAAAATCCCCAACAATTCCACAAACTAGGGTTCTAAGGAATTTACCTTGATTTGGAAGGTAGAAACAGATTGTCCCCAAATCGCCCTCCGGATCGCCCTCTCGTGCTCTCTCATCGGAAGTAAGTAAAAGGGATGAAAAATGATGAAGAACAGGGTTGACCCGCTCTTATATACTGCGCCTGATTAGCGCGCGCTAAAACTCAAGGCTAGCGTGCGCTAACAGGGTCACCGGTAGTCCAGTAGCTTTTGACCTACGACGTTAGCGTGCGCTACCACATCCTTAGCGTGCGCTAACTGTTACCATGCAAAAATTCTAAACTCACTGCCCATCTCGCTAGCGTGCGCTACATCGGGCACCAGCGCGCGCTACGCAATACCTATAGCGTGCGCTAGCTCACGCCTAGCGTGTGTTAATTGTTAGTCCAGAAAACATAATCACCCCACTGCCCCTGCCAACCCAGCCCATTAGCGTGCGCTAAGGGCGATGCTAGCGCGCACTACTAACACGAATAGCGTGCGTTAGCTCATGCCTAGCGTGCGCTAACTGCTAGTCCAGAGGGCAGAATCCAGCTACTGCCTCTGTCAAGCCTGGACCATTAGCGTGCGCTACAGGCGAAACTAGCACGCGCTACTCAACAGAAATAGCGTGCGTTAGCTTAAACCTAGCATACGCTATCTGCCTCTCACAAAGCATCGCTGAAAGGTCCAACCAATACGAACATGTCCCGAAAAGTACGAAACTCTAAAATCAACAACAACAACATCTCAACAAGTGCTTACAAGAGCGAAAAAAGTGAAGGAACGTCAAAGCCAACAATTCATACAAAGTACGGGTATTACAGATATCATCCTAGGCATCTTACCTAGAGGCTTTGAGCAGTTATGCCTAAACTACAATATATGTAACACCCCCAGAAATTATCCGGGAATATAACACGCTGTAGACCCTTCTCACAAGGATCTGCCAGGCTAAACACTACAATTGACCAACTATTTGACCGTCCGGGGTCAAACAAGATAACAAGACGGATCGATGAGGTCACACGACTAAATCAGGCTAAAATAATTTCTTTCAACTCATACCCACGCATGGGTCCAAAATACAAAATGATACAACACAGCGGAAAATTGAGAATAATACAACGACGCAACAACAACTGAACTCCATAACTCTTGATTAGTATCGCGGCCCATCATCTTCCATGCCGACCCTGTGACTGCTCCCACGAACCAAGCATACCTGAAATGCATAAAACGCATTTTCCCCATTTAAGGGGTTAGCATTTGAATGGCTAGTACAAGTATCATACTATACGAAATGTAACAAGCAAATAGCAACCACGAATCAGATATGAAAATCAACTACCAAAATATTCCCTAGAGGTTTTAGAATTTCGAATTCAAGCAAGGTAGTATTGAAAATAAAATCCCCATTCCAGGGATTATTAGGACTAGCAAATCTTTAGGACCTCGAGTCCTGAATTTCAAAACCTTTTCGAAAATCTTAGGGCACTAGCCCAAATCTCAATTTGTATTTCAACAATTTTATAGTATGAAAACATTTCCACAATTTTCATGGGGCTCGGCCCAACATTCATTTATCAAAACTTTCTTTCAAAAACTTTGATTGATAAAACGTAATTCATGACACCGTGATCCCCTATCACATGTCTCCGTAGGTTCAACAACCCGCACGGACTTAACGGTCACAACAATCACAATAGTCACAACAACTAGTCATGATCAGGACTCCATGATCGCTTTCCACGAGTCTCCATAGGTTCAACAACCCACACGAATTCAGCCAACACAACAATCACTACAACCAGTCCCGACTCCATGATCACTTGCATGAGTCACTGTAGGCCCCGTCGAGCGCACATGGTTGGATATACTATGTCCTGACCCCACGATCCCTTGCCATGTGTCATCGTAGGCCTCGCCAGACCCGCACGATTGGACCTCAGCACCACATACTAAGTTTCGATCCCATGGTCCCCCGCCATGGATCTTCGTAGGTCCCGTCGAACCCGCACGAGTGAACTTAGCAACACATCACACAACATTAACATTCACGTTTCACCAAGGCCATACGGTCAATCAATCACATTGATTACCATAACTGTACACACCCAACACATATAGCACAATCTCAACAATCCAACCATTAACATCAATAACACACAATCCAGCATAACTCATGATCGAAACACAACACATTGCACAACCACGTTTACAACCAACCAAGAATATTATCACAATCCTACACACATAACACAACATACAATCCATGTCCAAGCATAAAATCAAACCGACATAATCATCACAACCATCATGATTCCTCGATCATGAACAATCAAGCACAACACATCCAATGCGAAGTATTTACTACATTTAGTTTATACTCACAACATATGAGATATATATTCACAAAGGTAAATTAATCATCGTAACTCTAACAAGAAATCTCTATCACAAGACACAAATCGTATAAACAAGATACTTGCCTCAACAACTGATACTGAACACTCCGACGAATACGGATCGACCGGGAAACTCCGAATACCTACAACTTCGCAAGACAAAACAAAAACCCGATCAAAACGAGGATCAAGACCAATAACAACGTAAATCACATCAAACTATCGAAGGAAAACTCATTCGAACATTTAATCGAACATTAATTGTTCACGATTCTTCAAGAATACCAAAATAACCCATCGGGTTGAACGAATCGAAGATATGGATATACAATCCATAAAACACGATTAATAATGTCGTCTAACACCAACTAATTCATCAAAATTGGACTAGAATCGAAATCAAGAATAATTCTCCAAAAAGGTCAACTCAAGGAAAAATAGGAAAATACCTCGATCCGACGAAGAACAGGATTAGATGATGTTAGTCCTTGCTAGGAACTCAAAAAGATTGATGGATGATGAAACCTCGACCAACCCTAGCCTCTCAAACCAATCCCGTCGACTGCAAGAATAGAAGGAGAAATAAATTGTGAAAAATGCGAAATGAAGTCTGCTTCCCACCTATATATAGGCTGCAACACATTACGTACGCAATACTGCACGTTTAGCAAACGTAATTGGTCTTACGTACATAACAGACAAATGTTACGTACGTAATGCTCTACTTAGAGCTCACTACCCAAATCCGTATGTAGGTTAACGTATGTAACACCTCCATTGTTACGTACATAACCAATCAATAACGTGCGCTATAAGCCCCATGCAGTGTATGCTAAAACCTCTCCAGAGGTTACTGTAATACCCGTACTTTTTATTGACTGTTTGACTTTGCTGTTCTCCTTATTTTGTCGCTCTGTAAACGCTTGGAGATGTTGTTGATATTGTTAATGAGTTTCGTATCTTGTTTGGGTCTCGATCGTGTTGTTTAGACCTTGCGGAAGTGTTCAGGGCCAGAGAAATAGCGCACGCAAGGCCTAGGCTAACGCACGCTAATTCTGCTTGATTAGCGCACGCTAGCTTTGAGCCGTAGCGCCCGCTAAGGGACCAGTCAGGTCAGAACCAGTAACTCAGACTGCTCTCTAGACTGCTGGATTAACGCGCGCTAGGAATTCGTTAGCGCGCGCTATTCGTGGTTAGTAGCGCACGCTAACATCCGTTCGTAGCGCACGCTAATGGGCTGGTCGGCAGAGGCAATGAAGTTGCCAGGTTTTCTGGACTATCAGGTAGCGTACGCTAGGCTTCGGCTAGTGCACGCTAAAGCTGTTGCATAACGCACACTAAGCCATAACGGTAGCGCACGCTAAGGTTTGAGCAGGGCAGAGGACAGTAGGTTCTGGACTCCAGTACTGGACGCCACTTTTTGGCTAGCGCACGCTAGAGTTAGGCGATTATCGCACGCTAACGGGGCCGGCAGAAGCCAATGGACTACCCGGTGACTTCGCTAGCGCACGCTAATGAAGGATGCGTAGCGTGCGCTAGACTGGGAGGATATATATTGGACAGTTGACCTCCATTTCATCATTTTTCATCCTCTTCACTCTTTTCCGATGGGAGCAGCTCGGGAGAGACGATTTTGGGTGATTGGAAGCGATCTTTATTCTAACAACAACATATTTGGTTGGAGAACAAGGATTTCACAACATCTAATCCATCCTAATGTCCGAATCAAGGTAAAAAAAATCCTTAGAACCCTATTTTTGGGAATTTTGAGGTTTTTCATAGATTCGTTCGATTTATCCGTTCTGAAGCTTGAGGACCTTGAAATTATGATGTATCTATCCCGTATACATGCTTTTCCTATGATTTTATGGATTGGATTGTGCCATTTTCGGACTTGTGAGGGTTTGGACGATTTTCCAACCTCTAGTTGTTTATCCGTGTATTTTCATGAATTGTAGACGAGTTTCGGGAGTTTCTTCGTATAATTTGAGTATGGATAATTGATTATCATATTCCTTACGAATCGTTTAGGTGCCGGAAGCGCGTTCTTGGACCTACCGAACTCATACCCTTTTTCCGTTCGATTTCTCGATGTCTCAAAGGCAAGTATATATTTATGATTGTACGTTCTCGACTTTGAAAGTGAGATATATTGATGGCATGATTATTTATATCCACTCTGGAGCGAGCCGACGGGTCCCATGAGGGTTTCGTAGCCTCTTGGTGCGATTCCACGGATGATATGAACGAACCACTCTGGGGCGGGCCGACAGGTCCCCTGAGGGTTCCGTAGCCTCTTGGTGCGGTTCCACAGTATTCATATATGTATTGATGTGATGCTATGAGATTTAGTTATTCCGGAATACTAGTCTTGAATTGATGAATTGACGGTTACATTTACTTTATTGTCGAGGAGTATTGTGTTTCATACTTGATATACTTGCACTAGCTATTCGACGGCTAACCCCTTTATGGGGGAAATACTTTTTATGTATTTGATTCGGAGAGCGGACAGGCAGGTATCGGGTCGGCATGAAGATGATGGGCAAGTGTGATACTGTGTCTTTCCTCCAGTTATGTTTTGAGTTTTCCATTCAGTGTTGTTGTACTGGAATGGTTATTGAATACTCGAGTATTGTTTTCCGTTTTCCTTGATGTTCCGGACTATGTCTGTCGAGGTTTTGATTTGTGTTGTGATGTCTTTGGATACATTGGTTATGTTGGGATGAGGCTTCCGAGCTAATTGGAATGGAACCGGATATGTTGATGGAGACTAAGGAAAAGATTTCTATTATCCGAGACCGATTGCTGACTGCCCAGAGTCGTCAGAGATCTTATGCTGATACTCGTCATCGACCCTTGGAGTTTGAAGTGGGGGATCATGTCTTGCTCAAGGTGTCGCCGACCAGAGGAGTTTTCCGCTTCGGGAAAAAGGGGAAACTTAGTCCGAGGTATATCGGACTTTTCGAGATTTTGGACAGAGTTGGAGATTTAGCTTATCGCTTGGCGTTGCCTCCAGCTTTGAGTCACGTCCATAGTGTTTTTCATGTGTCTCAGCTGAGAAAGTACGTGCCGGATCTGAGCCACGTTATCGACTACAGTGAGATTGACGTAGCCGAGGATATTACCTTTCCGGAGAAACCCGTGAAGATCCTTGAGCGTCGCGAGAAACAACTTCGGCATAAGACCATTCCACTGGTTAAAGTGCAATGGTCGAGACATGGAGTCGAGGAGGCGACTTGGGAGACGGAAGAGAATATGCGGGTGGAATACCCCGAACTTTTTATTTCTTAAGTTTCGGGACGAAACTTCTTTTTAGAGGGGGTGAATGTAATACCCGTACTTTTTATTGACTGTTTGACTTTGCCGTTCTCCTTATTTTCTTGCTCTGTAAACGCTTGGAGATGTTGTTGATATTGTTATTGAGTTTAGTATCTTGTTTGGGTCTCGATCGTGTTGTTTAGACCTTGCGGAAGTGTTCAGGGCCAGAGAAATAGCGCACGCTAGGCCTAGGCTAACGCACGCTAATTCTGCTTGATTAGCGCACGCTAGCTTTGAGCCGTAGCACGCGCTTAGGGACCAGTCAGGTCAGAACCAGTAACTCGGACTGCTCTCTGGACTGGCGGATTAACGCGCACTAGGAGTTCGTTAGCGTGCGCTATTCGTGGTTAGTAGCGCACGCTAACATTCGTTCGTAGCGCACGCTAATGGGCTGGTCGGCAGAGGCAGTGAAGTTGCTAGGTTTTCTGGACTATCAGATAGCGTACGCTAGGCTTCGGCTAGCGCACGCTAAAGCTGTTGCATAACGCACGCTAAGCCGGCACGCTAAGGTTTGAGCAGGGCAGAGGACAGTAGGTTCTGGACTCCAGTACTAGACGCCACTTTTTGGCTAGCGCACGCTAGAGTTAGGCGATTATCGCACGCTAACGGGGCCGGCAGAAGCCAATGGACTACCTGGTGACTTCGCTAGCGCACGCTAATGAAGGATGCGTAGCGTGCGCTAGACTGGGAGGATATATATTGGACAGTTGACCTCCATTTCGTCATTTTTCATCCTCTTCACTCTTTTCCGACGGGAGCAGCTCGGGAGAGACGATTTTGGGCGATTGGAAGCGATCTCTCTTCTAACAACAACATATTTGGTTGGAGAACAAGGATTTCATAACATCAAATCCATCCTAACGTCCGAATCAAGGTAAAAATCCTTAGAACCCTATTTTTGGGAATTTTGGGGTTTTTCATAGATTCGTCCAATTTATCCGTTTTGAAGCTTGAGGACCTTGAAATTATGATGTGTCTATCCCGTATGCATGCTTTTCCTATGATTTTACGGATTGGATTGTGCCATTTTCGGACTTGTGAGGGTTTGGACGATTTTCCAACCTCTAGTTGTTTATCCATGTATTTTCATGACTCGTAGATGGGTTTCGGGAGTTTATTCATGTAATTTGAGTATGGATAATTGATTATCATATTCCTTATGAATCGTTTAGGTGCCGGAAGTGCTTTCTTGGACCTACGAACTCATACCCTTTTTCCGTTTGATTTCTCGATGTCTCAAAGGCAAGTATATATTTATGATTGTACGTTCTCGACTTTGAAAGTAAGATATATTTATGGCATGATTATTTATATCCACTCTGAGGCGGGCCGACGGGTCCCCTGAGGGTTTCGTAGCCTCTTGGTGCGATTCCACGGATGATATGAATGAACCACTCTGGGGCGGGCCGACAGGTCCCCTGAGGGTTCCGTAGCCTCTTGGTGCGGTTCCACGGTATTCATATATGTATTGATGTGATGCTATGAGATTTAGTTATTCCGGAATACTAGTCTTGAATTGATGAATTGACGGTTACATTTACTTTATTGTCGAGGAGTATTGTGTTTCATACTTGATATACTTGCACTAGCTATTCGACGGCTAACCCCTTTATGGGGGAAATACTTTTTATGTATTTCAGATTCCAGGAGAGCGGACAGGCAGGTATCGGGTCGGCATGAAGATGATGGGCAAGTGTGATACTGTGTCTTTCCTCCAGTTATGTTTTGAGTTTTCCATTCAGTGTTGTTGTACTGGAATGGTTATTGAATACTCGAGTATTGTTTTCCGTTTTCCTTGATGTTCCGGCCTATGTCTGCCGAGGTTTTGATTTGTGTTGTGATGTCTTTGGATACATTGGTTATGTTTTGAATACCCTTTGTATTGTTCTTCATTCCATTGTATGTAGACCTTCTCGGTCAAAATTTATAATTCCGCGTATGTTTAGCCTTGTGGGTCCCACGGTGGGGCTTACGGTGCTGTAATATTCCCTGAATAACTTGGGGGGTGTTACAGTTACTACCCCAACCAACAGGTATGATAACGTACGTAGCCTAAACACATAACGTACGTTATCCAACACTAGTTACGTACGCAATGCACTCGTTAGCGTATGTAACATGGTCTGACAACAGCACAATCTGAAGTCGGTACAACAACGCGACTACCCGATGAATAACATGACTCTTAGCTTGACAACGAAGCTCTGATGGTTTACAACAAAACAATCATATGAAGAGAAACAACATACAGTGTCACACGCACAAGTATATGATCAATATGACCGATGCGGCGACAAGTTGCACTCGACTAAGACCACTACACGATAGTAACACACAGAGTATCACGATAAAATCATTCCGATTTAACGTCAACAGAAAAATATCCAGCGTAACAAGACAACCCAAAAGAATATAATAGAAAACAAAAATACCGAGTATTACATTCTACCCCACTAAAAATAAGTTTCGTCCCGAAACTTAAAATAAAACATCAAGGTAGACACAAACGAAACCAAAAGGTTCACATAACAAATATCAAATCTCCACATAAGACATAACCTATAATACAACACGCAGTAACATCACTGGGCACCACTGGCCCCTCCACGAGTAGGAGCGGGACTCCGGTTCCCAAACATCTCAATGACGGACTCGCAGTGCGCCACTTGGTGTCCCAAATGACTATACTTAAAATAGTTAAGCTGCGGCGAGCGACAATTCTTCCGAGTATGGCCCACACGGCTACAGTTGAAACGTATCTTCACATCGCTCACCTTACTCACCACTGGAGTAAGATTCTTAGACTGATCAAACGAACGAGGAGTGCTCCCAGAAGGAGAAAGCGAAGGAACAAGATCACAGAACTCACTTCTTTGACCTCTGGAAAAACTACTTGAGGTCTTCTGTCTCTTACCTCCCGTACTAGCCTCTGATACAGGAACATCCATCTCGATGGATAAAGCTCGGTCCTGATACTCTTTCAAAGTGGCACACATGAGTGGAGCCATACTCTCACGGATATGGGGTTTCATGCGCATGTTGAAGTATCGGATCTTGTCCGCTTCACTTCTCACTTGATCACGGACATAATCAGCTGCTAATTATAATCAACTATCACCTAGGATATAGGCACATCCTGGGACGTAGCCGAGAAAAAGTCAACGATCCTGCAGTCACAGATAGGCAACGGGCAATACACTGCTTCTATGGCAGTCTTAAACTCAACCCACGTAGATGTACGATCTGCAGGCGCTATAGCCTGCCACCAGTCTGCATCTTCATTATCGAGAAAATACTGAGCAATAGGTACTCTTATCTCATCGGGACATGCCACAACATCAAATATTCTTCCCAACTGGAAGAGCCAGTTCTCCCAGCCTAACGAGTTAGAGGAACCCGCAAAACGAGGTGGATGCATTTTCATCAAATCTTGCAACCACCTACTGGCTCCATTCTCCCCCTCGGGAGGTTCATTCATGTGTAGTCATCCACCTGACGAAGGATGGTGGCGGCGCCCACATCAATATTACCTCCAACTGATTTCTCCTAATTACGCAACTGGTCATCCCGACCATCTGTACTGAGCTGATTGGCACTCGACAACGAGCGAGTCGCCCAATCATGCTCCTAATTATGTCCACGACCACTACCACGTCCTCGGCCTTGACCTCTCGGCATACTGAACAGACAATTACTCATTGCAAGGAAGCATAATATCACACAATCAACTCACAACAATGTTTTTTAGCACTAAAAAACACTGCAAAATTCTCCGATGAGTACAACAACATAATAAGCTTGTTGCATCGACTTAGCCTCAACACACCGACACATTAAATGTTCTTAGTTCCAAAATGAAAGTCGTTTTGCAAATCAAAATTTTTTCCAAAATCCATATCCAAAAATGATGGTAATATTTTACAATGTCCGAAATACTTTAAACACATCTTTCAAATATCGTCTAAAGGTGTCATTTGAAAATACATGACCAACTCATCAAAGTTCAACCAATTTCAAAATCCATACAAAACGTTGTTTAACTGCACTGTCAAAATATTTTTGGAAATCGATTTTGCACAACATACTCAAGTCTATGAAATCTCTCAGAGAATCGTTTTCAAATCTACATGCAGCGGACATAATTACAATGATCCAAAAATACCCTAATTTAAACCACATGCCCATCCGGCATACAAGATCACCAATTCAATCAAATACAACTCGTGAACACCAAGTTTAAACATATGTCAAAACCATCCATTTGAGTTTCTCACAAACTCTACCGTTGATACATTTCCTGGAACACATCAAGGTTCACAACTTTCACATCATACTGCACCACTCGTTGTCCAAACCATCAGTACATTCAGCTCAATACACAGCCGCCATGCCACAAGTATCAAACACGGATTTTATCACACAACATGCACATTAATCAAATTCTTAAACACATATATCTCATATAAAAGAAGAGACTTACATCCGCAGGTCGCACGAAGATGATGGTCTCCCACGATACTAATCTCAATGAACAACACAAACAGCATGATGTGACAATGCACATCTCAACTTGTCAGACGACAACTCGAATGACTCGATAACGACACACTCAACATGACCCGACAGCCTAGGTTTCCACGACCTAAGCTCTGATACCATAAATATAACACCCCCAGAAATCATCCGGGAATATCACACGCCGTAGACCCTTCTCACAAGGATCTACCAGGCTAAACACTACAAATAACCAACTATTTGACCGTCCGGGGTCAAACAAGATAACAAGACGGACCGATGAGGCCACACGACTAAATCAGGCTAAAATAATTTCTTTCAACTCATACCCACACATGGGTCCAAAAGACAAAATGATACAACACAGCGGAAAACTGAGAATAATACAACGATGCAACAACAACTGAACTCCATAACTCTTGTTTAGTATCGATGCCCATCATCTTCCATGCCGACCCTGTGGCTGCTCCCATGAAACAAGCATACCTGAAATGCATGAAACGCATTTCCCCCATTTAAGGGGTTAGCATTTGAATGGATAGTACAACTATCATACTATCTGAAATGTAACAAGCAAATACCAACCACGAATCAGACACGACAATCAACTACCAAAAATATTCTCGAGAGGTTTTAGAATTTTGAATTCAAGCAAGGTAGTATTTGAAAATAAAATTCTCATTCCGGGGATTATTAGGACTAGCAAATCTTTAGGACCTCGAGTCTTGAATTTCAAAACTTTTTCGAAAATCATAGGGTCCTAGCCCAAATCTCAATTTGTATTTCAACAATTTTATAGTACGAAAACATTTCCCCAATTTTCGTGGGGCTCGGCCCAACATTCATTTCTTAAAACTTTCTTTCAAAAACTTTGATTGATAAAACATAATTCATGACACCGTGATCCCCTATCACGTGTCTCCGTAGGTTCAACAACCCGCACGGACTTAACCGGTCACAACAATTACAACAACTAGTCATGCTCATGACTCCGTGATCGCTTGACACGAGTCTCCGTAGGCTCAAAAACCCACACAGATTGAGCCATCACAACAATCACCACAACCAGTACCGACTCCATGATCTCTTGCCATGAGTCACCGTAGGCCCCGTCGAGCGCACACGGTTGGACGTAGTGTGTCCTGAACCCACGATCCCTTGCCATGTGTCATCGTAGGCCTCGTCAAACCCGCACGATTGGACCTCAGCACCACATACTAAGTTCCGATTACCAAAATAACCCATCAGGTTGAACGAATCGAAGATATGGATAGACAATCCATAAAACTCGATTAATAATGTCATATAACACCAACCAATTCATCAAAATCGGACTAGAATCGAAATCAAGAACAAATCTCTAAAAAGGTCAACTCAAGGAAAAATAGGAAAATACCTCGATCCGACGAAGAACAATGGATTAGATGATGTTAATCCTTGCTAGGAACTCAAAAAGATTGATGGATGATGAAACCTCGACCAACCCTATCCTCTCAAACCAATCCCGTCGACCGCAAGAAGAGAAGGAGAAAGAAATTGTGAAAAATGTGAAATGAAGTCTGTTGCCCGCCTATATATAGGCCGTAGCACATTACGTATGCAATACTGCACGTTTAGCGTATATAATTGGTCTTACATACGTTACGGACAAATGTTACGTACATAATGCTCTACTCAGAGCTCACTGCCAAAATCCATATGTAGGTTAACAGACGTAACACATCCATTGTTTCGTACGTAACCAATTGATAACATGCTCTATAAGCCCCATGCAGCGTACGCTAAAGCCTCTTCAGAGGTTACTGCCCCAACCAACAGGTATGATAACGTACGTAGCCTAAACACATAATGTGCGTTATCCATCACCAGTTACGTACGTAATGCACTCGTTAGCGTACGTAACATGGTCTAACAACAGCACAATCTGAAGTCGGTACAACGGCGCAACTACCCGACGAATAACACGACTCTTAGCTTGACAGCGAAGCCCTGATGGTTCATAACAAAACAATCATGCGAAGAGAAACAACATACAGTGTCACATGCACAAGTATATGATCAATATGACCGATGCGGCGACAAGTTGCACTCGACTAAGACCACTACACGATAGTAACATATAGAGTATCACGTTAAAATCATTCCGATTTAACGTCAACAAAAAAATATCTGGCGTAACAAGACAACCCAAAACAAGATAATAGAAAACGAAAATACCGGGTATTACAACATGAACCATATAGAATATAGAGCTTCAAGATGTAGAAGGTCTCTTCAGACAAGGGTATCAAGTTCTTTAGGCAACTGGTGTTTCAAATTCTAAACCCAAGTGGGGGAAGAAGAAGAAGAAGAAGAAACAAGTGGGCCAGAAGCAAGTTACAACTCTCAAGGTAAAAGGCAAGGCTCCTCAGCCTGAGGCGAACAAAAATCCAAAGGGAAAGTGCTACAAGTGCAGTGAAGGACATTTCAAAGTAGACTGCCATGCTCTTAAGAAAGGTATGTCTCATGCACTAGTAGTCAAAACATGTTGGGCAACTTGTTCTACCACTTCGTGGATAGTAGATTCAGGCTCCACTGATCATGTTTGCTTTGACTCGTTTGGTTTTTAGGTAACCAAGCAACTTAGTGCGGGCGAGATAACCATCAACTGGGGCGATTATTCCAGGCTTATGGCTATAGCAGTGAGAGTCGTGAAGTTGAAGATTTGTTAAGATATTAGTCCTAAATAATGTACTAACGGTACCTGATTTTAGAATGGATTTCATTTCGTTTTCTAATTGAGTTGTGATGGTTATTTAGTTTCTTTTGATGGTGATGCTATTATTAAAAGAAATCGTGAATATATTTGCAAATGTATCTATATTGATGGACTATATGTCATTAATATTGCACAAATACCCACATATAAACATGAACAACTTAACTCTTTGTCTAAACCTAAAAAGAGAAAAGAACCTTCAAGCATAAACCCAACATATCTGTGACATTTACGGTTAGATCATGTGAACCTTAGAAGGATTCAGAGATTGATAGATAATGGCTCATTGGATGAACTCCAAGTTGAGTTATTCCAATATGTGATCCTGTCTAGAAGGTAAAATAACCAAATAGATTTTAAAAACTAAGGAAAACCATGCTCAGATGTTTTAAAATTGGTCGATACTGATGTATATGGTCCAATGAACATCCACGCTAGGGTGATTTCGAATACTTAATCACGTTTATAGACAATTAAACGAGATATGGATACATTAATTTGATGCGATATAAGTCTGAAGCCTTTGACAAGTTCAGAGACTTCAAGGCTGAAACAGAGAAGCGTCATGGGAAGAGTATCAAGTCACTACAATCTGATCGTGGTGGCGAATACCTTAGTGGAGAGTTTTTGGATTTCTTGGCAAATGAGGGAATTGCATCCCAGCTAACTGTGCCGGGAACTCCACAACAAAATATTACTGCTGAGAGAATGAACAAAACTCTTTTAGAAATGGTTAGATCAATGATAAGTGACTCAAATTTAAATATTTCTTTCTGTGGGTACGCCTTGGAAACAACGACTTGCATACTAAACCTGGTGCCTTCGAAATCAGTTCCAAAAACACCCACAGAACTGTGGAGTGGGTGGAAGCCCTGTCTAGGACATGTTCGGATTTCAGGTTCTCCAGCACATGTGTTGATTAAGGATGTTGATAAGTGGGCATCTCGTACAAAGATATGAGTGTTTTAGGATACTAAGGGAATGAAAGGTGGCTTGTTCTATAGTCCCCAGGATCAGAAGGTCATTGTTAGCACCAATGCCCGATTCTTGGAAGAGGATTATGTAATTAATCACAAGTCCATGAGCAAAATAATTCTAGAAGAGTTCAGGGGCGAGATTCCATCTATGTCAATCGTGCAAGCACTAAATAACATTGCACCATGTATCGGTTTTGAAACTTTTACACCAACTCCAGATTTGCCACGTCGTAGTAGGAGGGTTGTTGTTGGGATAAACATTCCTGTTTTGATAATTGCCAACATACGGCAAGTGGTCTCAAAGAAGTCAGAATACTCTCAAGTATGGAAGCTGTTAGAACTCGTCATACTGCCCCTGCATACAGCAAAGAGATCTTCGACAGTCCATTATACACAACCTTCTTCATACAACAAAGAGACGTAATATGTTGGATACAACATACAGGCTGAAGGTGTTTTACTTGGAAAAAGTAAAACACATCCAACAGGACTGGATATAAAAAGGCTTTAAACCGTTGTGAGATAAATATTGTTTATTGATAAAGTATTCACGGTTAAAGCAGCATTTATTGTTGATAGGACATCATTTAATGCAGCTGGAGAGAGGCAAGTCTGAACGCTCTGAAGAGCATTTAATGCAAAGACAGAAAGGATGTCTGAAGCATTAAATGCGATCTGCTTTAATTCAAACATTCAGCAGCCACAATCAAGATACAGACGTCAACATCTCACCAACCAGCAACGACTTCATTTATAGCAGATACATTTCCAAGGTTATAACTACCACCAAGCCAGAAGACTCTAGACACAAGTTATTCATAATCGTGAAACCTCTGACAGATTACTCTCACATTCTAGCGATTACAAAGAAGTATATTTCATGAGCATACAAGCGAAGAAATATACAACTCCTCCTTCCTATCATTCCACCAAAATATCCTCCTTAGGTCCTTGTACATCTTACTCGAACCAGGATGAACCGAGTAAGGCATAGCATGGGCCTCACGCAAAATAATCTGCCTCAATTCCAAGTCGTTCAATACACAAATCCGACTCTGGAATCTCAACACACCATCCTCGTGAATCACAAACCCATGAGACTTTCCCTTAAGAACATTCTCTCGGATTTGAGTAATCATCGGATCCTCCAACTACATCAGTTTAATTTCATCTATTAATTCCATAGAAGTGATCCAGTGAGAGTTAATCAGAGCTTCATTGGTAGAAACAGGTTCGGATTGAGCTAAGAATACATCTATGGTGCACATGGCAAGTCTTCTAAGTTCTGCTTGAGATTTCCATACAAAAAATGGAGATTTTTCAGATTCGGATTCTTCTTGCGCACATAGTACAGTTCCTTGTATACTCTGTATTCTCCTGTGGGTATTCACTCCAGCATCAATGTCTCCTATGATTAACTCCTATGGGTGATCTCTCAACCATCTTCTATAGGGTTCTAGTTCGGCATCCCATACTGTATCTTGTGTTGCTGTAGTTTCGGCTTCAGCTTGTACAACATTAGCTTCAACTACCACTATTCTTACAACTGTGGGGTTGATCTCTAAGTCTACGACAAGCTTTATTGGAGTTTGAGGGTCATTGATGGAAAGTGTTTGGATATTCTGGGTTAAGTCTTCTACTCCTGTAGGATCATGGTGAGGATGATCGAACACTACATGTACAGATTCCTCGATTATCAGCTTCCTTTTGTTAAAGATTCTGAAAGCCTTGCTGACAGAGGAGTAGCGCACGCTAGCGTCTCCTGTGGCGCACGCTAATGGATTGGGCAGTGAGTACGGAATTTATGCATGGTAGCAGTTAGCGCACACAATGCTGTTGATAGCGCACACTAATGATGCAGGTCAGAAGCTACTGGACTACCGGGTGACCCCGTTAGCGAGCGCTATCCTTTTAAATTAGCGCACACTAATTAAACCTAGTATATAAAGCTGGGCAGCCATGTTTTTCGTCATTCCTTCTCATTTCTTACACTTCCGATGAGGGCACGCGAGAGAGGCGATCTTGAGGCGATTTGGGACAACCTTTCATCACCCATCATCATTTTTGGCCGAATAACAAGGATTATATAACATCTAATCCGTTTCTTCTCTCCAAATCAAGGTAAACTCCTTAGAACCCTAGTCTGGGGAATTTTGGGGATTTTCATAGATTCGTCTGGTTAATCCATTTTGAAGCTTGAAATACTTGAGATTATAATGTATCTACCCCGTACCCACATTTTTCTTACGATTATACGGGTGTTTTGTGTATTATTTGAAGTGGAAATGGTTTTGATGATTTCCAAACACTATGTGAATATTTTGAAGATTTATGAATCATAAAAAGGGGGCTTTCAGGAGTCTTCCTTGAGAATTGAGTATTGATAATTGATTATCGTATTTCCTTATGAATCGTTTAGGCCTGGAAGTGCGTTCTTGGATCTCATGAGCTTGAATACATTTTCACTTTGATTCTAATGTCTCAAAGGCAAGTATATGTTTATGATTGTATGTTCTCGACTTTGAAAGTGAGGTATATGAATTGTGTGATTATATATATTCACTCTAGAAGGGTCCGACGGGGCCTCATAGGGTTCCGTTGCCGTTGGTGCGGTTCCATGGTTAATCACGTATGTATTGAAATGAAATGCTATATGAATTAGTTATTCCGGAATACTAGTTTTGAGTTTGATTAAATGTGGATTACGTTTAAAAATATCCCTTCATCCGACTTCTCGTCGAAGGTTTTTAGTTGATCTTTCCGGTTATTCAAAACATAGCATCGTCATCCAAAGATGTGAAAATATGAAACCAATGGAGTTTTGTTGTTCCAGACCTCGTATGCTGTTTTGTTGTGATGCTTGTTGATGATACAACGGTTTTGTGTATATCATGCTGTATTTGTTGCTTCACTCCAGAACCACTGCAGCAACTTGCTTGCGGCGATCATGGTTCTTGTGGCTTCCTTGAGCGTTCTGTTCTTTCGCTCGGCAACACCATTTTGTTGAGGAGTCCGGGCAGCTAAGTATCCGTGCTGTATTCCATTGTCTGAACATTATTGCTCTATAAAGCGATTAGTAAATTCAGTACCCCTGTCAGGTGCTCGGGCATCTTTGTTGTGGTTTCTTTCTTCTTGCTCAGAAAGATTGTCCAAGCATACCTGGAATAATCATCAACAATAACTAGACAATATTTCTTACCTCCCAAACTTATAGGGTCTACAGGACCGTAGAGATCCATATGTAGCATATCCAGAACTCTGTGAGTGGACAGGTATGATTTGCTTTTCCGGGTGGTTTTGACTTGTTTGCCTTTCTGATAGGGTCCGCAGATGCTGTCTTTTTGGAATGACATATCGGGCAAACCTCTAACCATTGTGCCATAGCCAGCTTTGATCTGCAGTGCCTTTGGCAACAAAACACGAAATAGTGGAGCTCGTAGGCTTCCAGTCAGCAATATACATGTTACCTGACCTGCTTCCTGTGAGCACAACTTCTTTGGTCAGAATGTTCTTGACTCTACAGTGATCTATATAGAATTTCACCGAGAACTGTTTGTCACAAAACTAGCTAATACTAAGTAGATTATACTATAAGCCTTCAACATAATCTACAAGAAGGTTTCCCTTCCCTCTTTTTCTTCCTTTGGGCTTGTCACCGAAGAACACTTTTGGAGCGCGAACTTCTACATAATCTGACAGCTTGCTGATATCTCCTGTCATGTGCAGAGACCATCCACTGTCCTGTAAGCAAAGAAATTAAGTAGATTTAGGTCCCCTTTGATTGTTGGGTCCATGAATGTTAGTGCATTTGGTACCCAAATTTGCCTGACAACAATTGGCTTGCTGTAGGTTACTTTTCGTCCTATTTTGCGATGTCTACGTGGGGCAGGTACATAGTCGTTGTAACCTAGATTATTATGCATGTAAATCGAGGGTTTTTATTATTATTCCTGTACGAATGCCGTCTTGGAGGTGGAGCTATTTTCTTAGGCCTTACAGCTTGCCTCCTGGGTCTCCAGTTGGATTCCCAAAGTTGTTGCTGATATTGCACGGCGACCTGCTTTCTTCATGGATAACGGGGCTCCTGTATCCAATATCTAGGCGCACTGTACTGTTGGAAGTACTGTTGTGCAGGCCTTTGATATTTAGATACAACTTTCTTTCTAAATGGCTGTTGGCGCTTCTGATATGCTCGGGGAGCATGTTGTTGGTTACGCCTCACAGGTCTAGGAGGCTGAGGTTTCCGCTGTCTGTGATATGAACATGGTGGCGGAATCGCAGCCTTTGCTGTACGTGGGGCAACTGTTACCTTTACAGGACTCGGGGTCTCTTCAGGAACAGGAACGGGTTCCACACCCCTTACGAACACCGTACTAGTTTTTCCTTTGTTGGAGAATGAGTTGTATCCTAAGCCACTTTTATCATGAGCATGTCGCCCGGTGCTTAGAATTTCTTCCATTCGTTTAGAGGATTTCTCGAATGATTTCAAGATTGTCTCTAATTCTCCTTCTCATTTCTCGAGAGTTTTCACTTTGGCTTCGAGTAGAGCGAAATCATTTGTCTTGCTCTCATTATGAGACTTAGTCTCATTTAGATCGTGGGCAAGTTGATGATTGCTCTCCATGAGTTTTTCAAGTGTGACTTTGCTGTTTTCACAATCGATGGACATATTTTCGTAGTTATTTTTCAACAAGTTATTTTCTTCTTTCAGCTCTAAGTTTATAAATTTCGAGCTGTATGTTTTCTCGTTTCAACATATCATGGGCCTTTTGAATGTTTTTAAATTCATTCATCATGTTTTCAAAGGTATGAGATGCATTTATAGGAGTAGTTGATGTTGAGCTTACCTCATCATCGCTGTCTTCGTCGTCTTCTAGTTCTTTGGCCATAAAGCACATATATGCATCTTCGAGCTCCTCATCGTACGAGTCACTGTCAGTGACTTCCAGAAGACACTCCTTGGTCTTGGTTGATGCGGGCGAGGCTTCTGATTCGCCAATTAGGGCCTTGAGCTTGTTTTCCCAAGCACGCCTCCTTTCATCCTTTTCTTGTTGCTCGGCTTCCGGCAACTTTTGGACTTTTGGGTGCGGACATTTATTTGCATAATGTCCGGGTTTCCTACAGTTGTAACACAGATTAGAATCACCAGAACCAGATTCGGAACTTACCTTGTAAAAAGGCTTCCGGCTTGTAGGGAGTCTTTCCAGACTGTTTGATGAAATTTTGAATTTATGCATGAGAAGGGCCATTTCATCTTGTGACAGGATATCATCATCACTGTCAGCAGCCTTGTGGGCAGACTTGGATGTGCTGGGTATGCTATGTCTCCTCTTAGATACAGCGGCTAGTGCTGTAGTCTTAGCAGGTGACTCTTCGGCCTTCTCTCTCCTGTCAATATCATACTCGAAACCTTTGAGGTCAGAGAAGAGGTCAAAAGTAGAAATATCATTAAGATTACATGATACATGCATAGCTGTAGTCTTAATGTCCAATCGGGCAGTGAGTGATCTAAAGATTTTCATGTTTTTCTCCTTTTGGGTATACACTTTACCCAATGCTTCAAGTACACCAACAATGCCAGTGAATCTGAGGTCAAGCTCCTTAAGAGTTTCGGAAGATTTCATTTCAAATGATTCAAATTGCTGAGTGAGTTTTGAAATCTTATTTTCTTTTGAGAGCTCAGTTCCCTCACAAATCATCTTGAGTTTCTCCCAGATTTCCTTGACTGTCTTACATCTCTTTACCTTCGAGAATGTGCCTTTGTCAAGAGTGACAAACAGCACAACCTTAGCAACATTGTTTAGGTTCGCACGCTTGTGCTCGTCTGTTGTCCATTACTCGCGCTCCTTCTCGAGCATTTCAGCATGAGGTTGCCCTTCTATCCTTGCGGCAGGATTAATCTTCATTATCTTTATGGGGCCTTCTTGGATGACAAATATCATTTCCTCGTGCATGGCAGCAAGATGGGCTTCCATCCTGATTCTCCAGTCATCAAACTCGTTAGTCGAAAACGTAGGAACCTTATTTATCATTGAGGTATCCATAGACAAAGTAGGAAAGATAAAACTGTTTTCAAAGATAAGTGATTTTGGATCTGATTTGGTTAAAAATATGATTGATTCTTTTTAGAATCAACCGCTCTTATACCACTTGTTGGCCACTAAGTATACAGTATACAGTTTGGAAAGTAATAGTACAACAAGCTGTACGGTTTTTGAATGTGAGTGCGTAGCAGAAGTTCGTTTAAGTGAGTTGTTGTAACAGCAACTAGGCTTTCTCCTGTTTGCTTAGTGTGTCAGGGTTTTGCAATGTATACTTGTATAAATCACATAGAAAATAATAAAGGCAGAAGGTAAATAACACAGAGTTTAAAGTGGTTCGAGGTAAACCCCTCTACGTTCACTGATCCTCCACACAGGAGTAAAACATTTATTATAATCACTACCTTGCCCCTTTTCATTTTCAGAACATGTGGATACACAACTACGTGACTATAACTAAACCTGTCTCTGTATTGTTCACACAGATTGATACAGGGACCGAAGCTTTGGGCCGTTCACACAGATTGGCTTGAGCTCTTTCTTGGCTTGCTTCTTCACACACAGTTCGAAGCTTCGTCTACAATGCTATTCTTCCCACATAAGTCCGAATAAGCAAGGATCTTCAGTCCACACAGGGCTGATGGTTTTCTTCAACGGTAAAGGTAGAATTCTCTGAACAACAGCTTGATCTTTGAAATACGATTGTTGTATGCTGTGTTGTTCTTCGTTGAGGGCTTAGTATATTCCTTCGCTTGAATATGCACTGTATGCTCACGAAATATACTGCTTAATAATCGCTAGAATGTCAGAGTAAAATATCAGAGCTTTCGCGATATTGAATTGCTTAGATATGTTGAGTCCTCAGCTTGGGGGTATTTATAATCTTTGGAAAATGCATCCGTTATAAATGTAGCCATTGGTAATTAGTGAGATGTTGATGTCTCTGATTGGCGGCTTTGCTGAATATTTAAATTAAGGCAGATCACATTTAATGCTTCAGATATTCTTTTTGACTTCGCATTAAATGCTCTTCAGCATGTTCAGATTTGTCTCTCTCCAGGTGCATTAAGTGTTGTCCTATCAGCAATAAATGCTGCTTTAACTGTGAATACTTTATGAATAAACAAAGTGTATTTCACAATGATTTAAAATATTCTTTAATCAGACCTGTCGGATGTGTTTTATTTTTCCCAAGTAAAACAGCTTATGGCCTGGCGTTCAGCGTGCTTATTTCCTAATGCTTGAAGGGAATGATCTTCCCTATATATAGAGGTTGAAATCCAAACTAGCCGTTGGCGTGATATCATCAAGTATATTACGGTAGAGATTTTCAGTTTGTGCATTTCGTTTCCAGTGTCTCGTATGTCTGGCCATAAAAGGGTTTATGTCCTTTTTGCCATTTTTGGTTGAACAACTTCTGGCCTGGTGAAAGGGCGCTTTTCAACTTAGATTGGGTCAAAGCCTTATCTGTATTCCATTATTAGCTATGTCCTGACTCCTTCAGGGGTTAATTAAGAGAGGTGCTATTCCCCCCCCCACACCCGCCGTCTCCCCCCTACCCCCTTCTCTTTTTTTTCCCATTCTATCCTTATCTTAATATATTTAACATTAATATTATTTTTTGTTATTATTTAAATTAATAGTTTCTCATATTTTATATATTATTTTAAAATATATTGTTAGAAACTTTATTTTTTTTCCTTTTCTATCCTTTAATCCTTTGCACTTTAATTTTTTTTTCATATTATTTATTTATTTGTTCTTTTTTCTTTGAATTTTTATTTTACTTTATTATTATCAAAATTAAAAATTTCTATGATTTATTTATTTATTTATTTATTTTTATTTATATTATTTATGATTAAAAATAACTACGACACAATATAATAAATAATAAATGCGGAAAATACGATCAACATTGATAAATAAATTATTCAATTACATTATCTGGTCATCAAATCGAACCAAGATTGTATCCTTTCTCCATATGGATCAGCCCATCCTTTACAATCTTCACTCACATTATTCCACCATAAAAGTGGAATTGGTGGTACAGGATAATCGGAGTTCAAAAAAACTTGTACAAAGTGATTACCATTAACTAATGCAATTGTAATATGTTGACGTTGTTGGAACGGAATTGGAGCTGACCTTAATGGCAAGTGAGTAAAACAACTTCCACTAAGAGGAGTAAATGCATGCAGCACAACATTATATCGTGTTGCAATGACAGCCGCACACATAATGTCAATCCAACTCCACTGTGGTGCCGGAGATTCGAAGAAATTTAGTGCTCGCATCATATTATCGGTAGTATAGATTAGGGAACTATTTTGGTGAAAGACTTTGAAATGACAATTCAATAGGTAGATATAGGTTAGGGAACTATTTTGTTGAAAGACTTTGAAATGACAACTCAATTGGTAGCTAATAATAATAATAATAATATATATCAAGATAATAATATATAATCTGAATAATAATATATATTATTTGTATAGATGACTATTGATGTAGTGGAGGATATTGCAATTTGTTATTTTGAAAAGGGTTGTTTTTGAAATATATGGAAAATGTTTGTTGGTGAATTTTGGGATAAACTCGGCCTTTTTTTATCGGAATCGACCCACTGAATAAGACTCACTAAAGTGAGGTCCGTCGCTTTTTGGCCAAAAAACGACGTTTAGGCCTTCGATTTTGCTTTTTTCTGTTTTTAGGGACTTAATTATAATTTTCTAAAAGTTTGTGTGGTTGTTATTAATTGCCGTGATTTTAACTCTAGCTTCCATAGAGTATATATATATGCGTGTAAGGCCATTATTTCAGACGTTCAATGAATTGAAGTTTTCTCTAAATTTTATTGAAATTCTTAGATCGGTTGAATCTAGATCTGTTCGAACATATTTTCTAAATATTTTTTTTAAATATAAATATATTGTATAGAAATAAATTTATAAATTAGTAAAAAAATTATCGAAAAAGTATCAGTAAAAAATTGAAAAAAATTTAAAGAATTATATATATATATATATATGTGTGTGTGTGTGTGTGTGTGTGTTTTAAAAAAGTGGGAGGGACAAAAAAGACATTTTGGTCTTTTTTGTCAAGAGAGGGGAGGATTAGCAAAAGAGGAGGGGGGGGGGGGGATTAGCATAGCCCTTAATTAACTTTCTGAAACAAAAAGTATCTTTGTGCATCTCGAACTTCACTCTTTCTGGTCTACTTACTGAGCTTCATGCTCACGCATCCTATTACTTGAAAATAATATCATTGCTCCTTATCAGATAATAAATAACGCATAATAATAAGGCATCTTATGATTTAGGATGTGTTGCTACCCAAAATATTATCCGGAGATAGATATTGCTGGAATGGATGGATAGCAAACAAATGCGAGAACACTTCCGTGGGAAAAGTAAATAACACAAGATTTGCCGGGGTTGTTGTTAGGCGTATTTTTATGCGCTTATTTATCATTATTTTATATCCATCTTGAGCCTAAATCAGTATAAATGAGCTTTTAATGCACTATTTTTATATGTTTTGCAGGAAATCGGAGTCCGAAAGCCGAAACGATGAAAAACGGGCGAAAACGGCGATTTTTGGCCTGGGGCCGCGGTTCGCACCAAGTGAGCCGCGGCACGTAGAAGCTGAGCCGCGGCCCAGAAGAAAAAAATAGCGCCCAGGCAATGCGCTGAAGACCGTGAGCCGCGGCACAGATTAAGTGAGCCGCGGCCCACAGGGCGGTTTTGGTGTGTTCTGCGCGGTTTTGGGCCATTTTGGAGCCTGTTCTCGATCTAATCACACGGACGCGTTTTGGAGGCTGATGGGAATTATAAATAAGGGTTTAATGTCATCATTAGAGGGGAATCATCGGGGAGATCGATCAGAGGAAGAGCGGAGACACCAAAGGAACTGGAGGAAGAGATTTGTGGGGCGACGACAAGACCACGGATCCCTACGTTTTTTCTTAATTTTTCCGCATCTTAGTTTCTAGATTTGTTTGAGTAGGATTGTGATTGTAGCCGATTACATGACGGTTTGATTTATTTATTATTATTTCAATTCATTCGTTATTTTATTGAATTGGATTTTTCTCATTGTTCTTTATGCTTTTTAATTGTCTGGCCAACAGTTGAATTGTTTTGAATGTCTTTATGGATTCGGGAGATGAAATTTAGGCATAGTTCTTGTGATACGAATCATAATTTTCGTGAGATAGGAATATACTCATGGGAATTGTGAAGCCTATTTATTGTGGGAATTCTTGAACTGTTTTAGCTATTAATTACCTAATTCGAATAGGGATATATCGAGTTAATAATTCGTAGTATTTTCTATCGACCTTGGGAAAGGCTTTAGAATAATTTAAGAATTCATGGCTTATAATCAATTGAATAAAGGTGAATTGAATTGAATAAAAATCATTCCTGATTGTTTGAGGTGAAAATCATAATCCTACAACCTTATTATTATTAGTATTAGTATTATTTTCTATTTATTTTTCTGCAATTAGTTTAGATATAAATTCTATTTAATTGATCTTCAAATAAAATTATGAGTTGACTACATTTTGGTACTTAGTGAAATCAGTCCTCGAGGGAACGATATCTTACTTATCACTTTATTACTTGTTGACACCGTGCACTTGCGGCATAGTGTGAGGGATTTCCTCACAACAGTTGTTAGTCCCGGGCTTGAATGCTCTCGCGAGATATTATTAATACAAATATTCGGGGATATAAGTATTAATGTAAGAGTTCAATTACAATGAGTGTAAAGACCCTTTTTATCTTAGCTAGTGAGCGTGTAGATTGCTGGAAGAACCAGATATGATGCTCTGTGAGTTCTTGTAACAACGTTGATGAGCTGTGTCAACTGTGAGAAATCGACAGTTTCTCACGGTGTGTAGCTGCCATATGTCTGTGCTCTTGGGCTTGTGAGTCTCTTTAAATCTGCGATGTGGAGACTTCTTGCTTCTGCCGACCGTCTTCTGGCTGAGAGGTGCTGAGAGAGAAATCCTGAGGTAGATTCAGGAGATGAAGTTGAGAGCTTGAAAGTATGTATGGTTGTATGTATTTGCCAACGTAGTTGCCAACTCAGAGGAACTGAACCTTTTTTCCAGTGGATGGAGGTTCTCTATTTATAACACTTGGATATGCCGGGCGATCGCCTCCGCTGTATTATAATAAGCGGGCGATCGTCTTTAGCACATGGGCTGGTTCCCTTAAAGTCCGCAGGAGTTCTTGGCAACACTGTGCGGTCGATGAAGCTCGCACGCGTCTGAGTCGCTGTCACGGGCGGTCCCACCTTGTACCTTTCGGCGGGTTTGTCGGTAGGTGATAAGGTGGTGACAGGCTGTGGTCAACGATCCATGAAATGCGGCGCCTGTCTCGGATCTGCACATGGGCGTTGCTCTGAGATCTAGTTTTCACAGATTTTGACGGGCGATGGTCTCTGTTCGGGACATAGGACGGTCGTCCTAAGCTGGGCACCAGAGTCGATCGTTAGGTGCCAAAGGGCGATCGCCTTGGGAGCCGATCGCTAGATACCCGAAGGTGGTCTGGTATCTTCGTTTAGGCGAGTTCGCCATAGCTTGATTGGTTGTGGACTCGGTCGCTCGGCCTTGTAGTCGATCGCCTGTCGAGGTGTGTAAATCTCGACACAAGAGGATGGATTTGTTATATTAATCAAAATTCGTAGTTTTTCCCATTAATTTCTCAATTTTTGATGATGCCAAATCTTAACCTAAAGACTTCTTGGAAAAATATTTGTCTAGAAGATTAAATTCCAAAAAGATATTCTGGTCTATAATAGGAAAGGTTAGTACAAATATATAGACATGGAAAGCAAATAGACATGGAAAGCACTAGAGTTTGTAAGAGCCTAGACAATGAAAGGTTATCATCTGGGTGCAAATCAGGAATCTTAATTTCATTTTAAGAGAAAAGAAAGTGCAAGGACAATTCATAATATAAGAAAATCGGAACTAGATCCTGTACTACTTTCTCCTTTGACTCCGGGATCTTTTGAATTCCTCATAAATGTATTCCTCTATCATGAGCTTATACTTGTGGTATATCCTGCACATGAGATCTTAAAATTCTGCATTTTGTGTTCCATGAGTTATCTGCATAGATGAGGTGGCGTATCTGGCTTAATGTTTAATGTTTGACTTGTCAGGTACACTGGATCCTGGAGAGTAGGGACCTTGACTTCTGGCAAAACTGGAGCTTTGATCTTGACTCGTATCCTTTCTGCATCATTCATTACCCCCTCAATATGAGGACGATCGAAGCGAGCACCTAGCCAAGGTATAAGACAACTTCAACATCATTTGAGGAAGGCTCATTACAGTAATAGAATTCTTCCAGAAAGTCTGCCTTGGCCCCTTTCCACTGATCATTATCAACATCTACGACCCATTCATTAAAATTTGGGTGAGTGCAGAAGAAATTGTCTACAGCTTTTCTGGGTCCTCTTCTACATGAGATATTGTAATGTCCCAAATTTCTATTATAATTGTTTAATGTTATTTTATCCGAGTCATATTGCATTGTGTGGAATATGTATAATATGGATAAAATATTCTGAGGATTCAGACAGCTGTATTGGTATAATTGTCATAGTTGGTCGATAATTACATTTGAGGATATCGTGTATCAGGTTTATCGTACTTTTGACATAAGGTGTATCATACGAGGATATTATCGAAATGAGTATATATATTCAGTATGTCATGTATATGTGTCCAGTATATCGAGAAGACGGACACAAACAGTTGGAATTGGCTAAGTATAGCCTGATTAACGTACGCTAACATAAGGACTTAGCGCACACTAATGTGCAAAGCTTACGTATGTTAGTACGGCTAGTTAACGTACGTAAGAACATGTTGGACAGGATCAGGCTGCGGCCGACAGGTGTGTGCGGTGGTCCGCAGCTTTCGGTGCAGGTGCAGACAAGCAAGTCAACAAAGGGATTAATGTACGCTATGTTGTGGGAATTACGTACATTAATAGGACATGAGCTTTACGTACGTTAGACGAGGTATGTTGAGTACGTAAGGATACCTGTTGGCAAAAGACATAGCCTCTGGACTATGCATTGCGTATGTTAATGTTGTGATGTTGCGTACGCTATGGATATTAACGTACGTTAGATGAAGAACACTACATACGTAACTTGGTTACTGTAGCAAGTCAATGACTATATTACGTATGCTATAGCATGGGCTTTTCGTATGTAAGTCATTGTATGAAGTGAGGCAGTAGCCTCTGGAACAGAATAGCGTATGCTATCAAAGTCGGTTTGCGTACGCTATGTCTGATAATGCACGTTAGGCTTAGTGGCTAGCAGCCGCTATGGATTGCACATTATAAAGTAAGGATTGGTCCTTCATTTCCTCACGAACCATGTTGAGTTTTCTCCCCATAAAATCATCCCTCTACATATGTAGATGATATTGAGCCTCTTCTAACTTGGTTATGAGCTTGAGGGCACGGATTTGAGCTTTGTTCTTAGAGTTGATGATGATTCTTGGAAGGAGGTCGATTGTTCTTCATCGTAGTTCATCAATACAAGGTAATATTCGTACCCCTCTGATTGTAGCTTGGTTTTTGGAAGGATTTATATGTTGGGAAGCATGTTGGTCTATCCTATTATTTATGATGATGTTATACATGATTAGATGGAATTGTGACAAGAGATTGAAGATATCAGTTAAGGTTATTCATGTTGTAAGAGTTGTGATTCATTCAAACATGCTCGTAAGATGGATTTTCGAATTATGTTGTTGTTGATATATGGGTATTGATATGATTCTTGTGGTTTTGGATTGTGTTGAAAAGGTATGATTGGTTAATCCCTTTCTTCATTTTCGGATTCTTGATGTTGTCTTTATTTACTTCGTATGATGATAAAATATGGGAGTGTTGTTGTAGTTCTTGGTGTTTCATGGAACTTGTTGAGGAAGATGATGATATGATGATATACATCTTGGAATATGATTATTAATGGTATTTAACTATTCGGATAGTTCGGATTGTCGATTATATCGGTATTATTATTTTACTATAAATTTACGATTAGGAACAAGGAGGAATCTTGTTAATTCATATATGGGTTGATTCATAATTGAGTATGTTATGTATTTCTTTTTATCAATTGAACTGATTGTTGATATGATTATAAGATTGTAGAATTGTGTTGTGGTTATGGATTCGTGATTAATGATTGAGTTGTTCGGTCTTGTATACGATTGAGGTATTGTTGAACCGTTTGTTTGTTGATTGGTTATATCAATTGTTGATTGTTATCGAATTTGTTGTTAATTGATTATTGTAATAGGTTGTGATTATTGATCGATGATTAGAACCGTGCGTTGCGTTCTAGTTCGAGGATGCTCGTAGATTGCTTTGGTCGGGGCAGAGGAGCTTGTAGACGAAGGCAAGAAAATTGGTAATGGCTTCACTATCTTCGTATCGGTATCGAGGCAAGTTATTACTTGTTTAGTTTATAATATTTAATGAATGATTTCGGTTTTATTTCAATTATTATTCATATAGCATTGAGCATACGTGTGAATTCTGTAGATTTGTATAGCATGTTGTCTTCCGGGTTTTGGAGCTAAATCATAAGGTATATGATTTATGATCATTATTGGTATACTTGGGTATCACAAATATATTTTGGTAAAGACGAGGAAATGAGTAATCTACAGTCTACGATATTTGGATCGCCCAATATTGAGGATAATCATTGGTGATGGTTTGGCATCGAGACTGCTCACGAAGCATCCGGGGCAAGTACTCTAATCATTTTTGTCATTATCATGTCGTCATGCGTTGGTGTATTGTTATTGTCATGCATTTGTGTATTGTTATTTACATGTATTTGTGCATTGTTGTCGTATGTCCACCTCGTGTTGGTCCGATAGGATCATCTTGGGATCTATGCTAGCGTGCGCTGGATCATTGGATGGGTTTTGTAACACCCCCAATACACTCAGGGATATTACACGCCGTAGACCCTTTCCTCAAGGATCTACCAGGTTGGTAGCTAAAATCAAACATCATAATATCGCCTTCAAGGCTAAATTACGACTCAGTAGATCGATTTGGTCTTTCAATCAATACATACAACTCAATTTCAAAACATGCCCACACAGGGTTCAAAACAAAACACTCCCGTGCAACGGGAAAATACTGCAGTGGAAATAAATTACAACTAGGCCAACACAACATCGTATGGGTCCTCATGTGATTAGTATCGATCATCTATCATCATCCTTCATGCCAACCCTATGTTAGGCTCCCCAAAACCTGAATGAACCTGAACGCAATACAGTCATCCACCCCCCGATTACTCGGGGGTTAGCAAAATTCCACTATTTTGCTAGTGCAAGTATAAAATGTAAATACGAGCCATACATGACATATTCTGGGAATACAATAACTTGTTTAATTTAGAAATACTCCCCGAGATGTTTCATTTAGTTAAAATAGTTCAGGTCTTGAAAGTAGAAACGAACAAGTAAGCACTTTGAAAACAATTCCGAATCCCGAGAGTTTTGTTTGGAAAATATTTACGAAAACTGTAGTCAGACATTATCTCACGACTGAGGAAAAATTTCGTACAACACTTCATTCTTAAGCCATTCTAGTCCAAGCACCTCTGATAAATATATATTACATCCCAAGCATTAAGGAAAGTACTCCGGACATATCAAAAAGAAAATGCATCAAGCCACAAGGCTAAAAATACTCCCTGATTTACCGTGGACCCGACAATGCGCGGATCCCTCCGGAGCCTCGTCAGACCCACTCGGAGTGGCTAACCCAAATGTTCGCGGACCCGACAATGCGCGGATCCCCTCGAAGCCCCATTAGACCCGCTCGGAGTGAACAAAAAAATAACTTTCACACTCAGTAGTGATATCCGACTACCAATGCAAAGGACTATAAACCATATACTCAGAGTACTTGCTAGAATGGCCTCCGCAATCAAACACAAGCAAGACTAATAATATAATCTACAAACCATGAAAGGTAGGAATGAAACGAGGTAAACGACTTGTAAAATGTTTTAGGGACCTCGAGAGTCTTTGAAAACATTGAGGATTAAAGAATACTCAACCTTCCGAAAATCATCTAGGGTCACAGCCCAAAGATTATTTCCAAAATACAAATCCGATCACAAATCACGGGGTCCAAGACCCAATATCCACATCAACATCCTCCTAAGGATTTTGCGCGTCCCGTACTAGTAAGCCACGAACCTCGGAGCCTCCTTGAGACATATCCGAATGAACAACCCAATGGAAAACCACACAATATCACACATTATCGTGACTACAGTCACCTAACGATACCACAAGAAAACAAGGCACATTATACAACACTAATACACATTCTCAGGATGACACATTCGTTCTCAAACACTCAAGTTAATTTTGAAGGAAATCTTTATTAAGAATATATATATCGATTCTTTTGAAAGTTCAATAAAATATCCAATTTTTACACATAGACAATCGCCAATTATTGTATCAACGAAACACGAAGTGTTTGGGCAAGATACTTGCCTCGATAACCGATACCGAAAGCTCCGACAAACACGGCACAACCAGGAAAACCTTGAATACCTACCACCGTCTGGAAGAACAACAAAAACACGATATACTATGAGTATAACGATTGAAAACAATGGAAAACATATTCAAGAACCGAAGGAAACCCTGTGAGACATTTAATCGGACATTAAATGTTCAAGATTTCCTTAGAACATCAAAAATACAGATTGGGTTCAAATGAAATCAAGAAACGGATATACAACCCGTAGAATGTGTTTAACAACACTCAATAACCCCAACCGGTTCATCAAAATCGGACAAACAACGAAATCAAGAAGGAAAAATCCGAAAGTCAACCCTAGGAGATTTCAAGAAATTACCTCCGATCCGGACGAATGAAGTGGCAGATGACGATAGATACGAATCAAGCTTCCCGAATCGATGAAGATCACCTCCTCAAACTCAAGAATCACCCCTGCTCTCAAAAATCCCGAAAAGGAACGAAGGGGACGAAATGGGGAAGAAATAACTTCTGTCCCCGCAAATGGTGCTGCCTCTGGTATATAAACCAGTGGCATGTTATGGCCGTAACAGGCACAACTTACGGCTGTAACTCTTCATCCTTACGGTCGTAACAACAACGGTTTACGGCCGTAAGTACCCCTCTGGACTACTACCCAAAATACGAATGTTCATTACGGCTGTAACAACAACGGTTTGCGGCCGTAACACAGGACTCACTACGGCTGTAATAAAAGATACTTATGACCATAACCAGCAACACTTAAGGCCGTAACTCATAACTCTTACGGCCGTAACACCACTACTGAACACAGTAGTGGAATCTCAATGATTCCGACAGTCGGGTCGGGCACTCGACAACATCCCGGTTACACTAACGCACCGTCTATGATTCAAAACTATAACGTACCACACCACAAGCACACGTTTACCAAAGAGGCGTACGCGGAAACAAGTCTCATTCGACGAACACTACATCACGACATAACATACCGTACATAACATAGGGAAAATCCTGAATAATCATCAATGAAACAAAATAATCGGCACAACCGAAAAATAATTCAAAGTAACCAGACACAGAAATCTCGGGTATTACATTCTACCCTACTTAAAGAAGTTTCGTCCCGAAACTTAAAATATGAAACAATCAAGGAAGAGCAATTCTAGATAACGCATGTTATCTGCTACCGACAACGCATAAAAGCTCCATGCAAGACAGTGCTGTCATGTCCATTTCAATACGCAAGAATGTTTAGGAAAAGCAACAAACATGAATCACTATGGTCGAGTAAGACGAGTAGTACAAGAATCAAAACACGAGTTTAAGCACTAAACAAACACATGATTCCGATAGCCTGAAGATTGGAAAAGACGATACGAAGGCGACATCCCAAAGCTTGCAAAATTACGAAATGGCCCGAACGACAGAAATATCACGATACGGCAATGAATAACCAAGACGGAGCTCACAACACATCTAACAAAGATAAACAGAGTTATGAGATACACGAAGCAACGGTTTCGAATGAGATTTGCAAGAATCAAACTCAAGTGCGGAAAAATCTCTAAGAAGTACAGAACTCAACAAAACGACACCAAAACGAACTCGGATGACAAAGAGTGCAGAATTAATCATTCTCAAAATGACGAAACGGTCAGAAGCGAGTCGTTAAAATTGAATCCTGCCAAAATTTTTTTTACTGAAAATTGAAATTGCGGATATTACGTACTACCCTCCTTAAAATAAGTTTCATCCCGAAACTTAAAATAAGTTGGGAGGAGTAATATCCCGCTAAGAACATCTCAACGAGCTACATGAACCGAAAAACTCACACCCATCAGCAAAACGCTACAAACAACGCAAAGAAACATACGACGTGAAATCACGCTCAACGACAACCATCACAATGTCACAAGCAGAGACATAATAAAACCAACAAGTGTCAAGTATCACCAAACAGATGCCACAATCAAGTCAGTTATCCTAACAATCACAAAACAAAAGCTACCTCTTACAAGAAAACACGCACAGTCGAAAGAAAAAAAAGAATTAGGATTTAAACACACAACGATCCGCGAGGGTGACCACGAAGAATTCCGACCATGCCGAAATTCTTGAAACCACACTAGGAATCTTTGTGTCCTTTCGGAGCAGAGACACAAACTCGGTCCCCAAACCTCTCAGTTACCGTCTCACAATACACGGCTTGGTGACCCCCTTGGCTGCACTCGAAATAGCTGACTAGTGGTGAACGGCAATTCTTCGCAGTATGGCCAGCTCCACTACAGTTAAAACACATCTTCGGGTTGCTCACGTTGCCCTCCAATTGTGTGGAGTTCTTAGTCTGACCGGAAACTGTCTCGCAAAATTGGATTTGATGCCTCTCAAGTCCGCACTGGGAACAAGTCACAAGTGGAGAAGGACAATGCGTACGGACATGGCCCGGAACACTGCAGTTGAAGCACCTGATCACCTTACGGGTGGTCAACGACGCCGACTTGGCACTCTTAACTCTCTCATCTGACTTGGGATGCTCTCCTATCGCCTGACCTGAAGGGTTAGGAACTTCGGTTCCCTTGCCACCCGAGAATTCCCCAAACATCTTCTGCTTTTTCGGCCCGTTCACGGGTTTAATCAACAAAGAGATCTCATACGACATTGTTTGGTCCTGATACTCCCTCACAGTAGCCTGAATCAATGTCGTGCGAACCACGTCGCCATGTCCGCACCCACGATCGAGCCCACGACCTCTACCCCTTGGCATACTGAATAAGTAACCACTCAGCACAAGGTAAAATCGTGACACAATCACATACAACAATTACCATCATAAGGCAACCCACATATACAAGATCACAGCCACGACGGCATCCATTCGGCGATTACAACGGCGCGAACGATAACCAGCACACAATTACAAATTATCATGAAACAATCATATATGTACACAATCATACAAACCCAAGCTTTAACAGTTCGCAAAGGTGCGATAACACGTAATTCACCATGTAGCGACAAAACAGTTTAGAAAAATAAAATACATTTTACAAATAAAACCCAATTTTTCCAATACGAAATCATTTTGAAATACACATGCAGCGGACCCAAAACCATCGGGAAGTATTACAGCGCCGTGGGCCCTGCGCCGGAGCCCACCAGGCTAAAATCATTTTCGTAATCATTTCAAACACGCCAAAAAGGCCAATGACGGTAATATACTTCAAATACTCAAATAGTCTCTAAAATCTATTTTTCAAATTACCATCATAAAGTTCCATTTGAAAGTACAAGGCGAAATGCCAAATCTCGACAGTTTCAAAACGTACCTTAAGTCACAGCTTACACGTACCGGTAAGATAGTTTAATGAAATAAATCCAAGTTTGCAAAATACCAAAAAGGCCATTGTAGAAGTGTACATAAGTTGGTAAAATACCGGAAGGCCATTTTAAAATACACACGTAGCTGATATAAACATAGTTAAAAAATACTTTTGCAGTGGAATCACTCCTCATATAAAAAAAATATGAGAGTCAAATAAACACGTATCACGAAATAAAAGTCTACATAAAGATTCCATTATTTAACAAATAATCACGCAAGTAGCTCGTGTCACACGAGGAACAACACAAAGAAGGGGGACTTACATTCACAGGTCGCACGAAGATGATGATCGCCCCACGATACTAATCACGACCAACAACCTCAGACGACGCATCGTAACACGACTCAAACAGACACTGACCAGATGAAACCCAACTCGACCCGACAACCTAGGTTTCCACAACCTGGGTGCTCCGATACCATTTATGTAACACCCTCAGTCCACTCAGGGATATTACACGCCGTAGACCCTTTCCTTAAGGATCTACCAGGCTGGTAACTAAAATCAAACATCATAATATCGCCTTCAAGGCTAAATGACGACTCATTAGACCGATTTGGTCTTTTAATAAATACATACAACTCAATTTCAAAACATGCCCACGCAGGGGTCAAAACAAAACACTCCCGCGCAACGGGAAAATACTGCAGTGGTAATAAATTACAACTAGGCCAACACAACATTGTATGGGTCCTCATGTGATTAGTATCGATCATCTCTCATCATCCTTCCTGCCAACCCTATGTTATGCTCCCCAAAACCTGAATGAACATGAGTGCAATACAGACATCCACCCCCCGATTACTCGGGGGTTAGCAAAATTCCACTATTTTGCTAGTGCAAGTATAAAGTGCAAATATGAGCCATACATGACATATTCTGGGAATACAATAACTAGTTTAATTTAGAAATACTCCCCGAGATGTTTCATTTAGTTAAAATAGTTCAGGTCTTGAAAGTAGAAACGAACAAGTAAGCACTTTGAAAACAATTCCGAATCCCGGGAGTTTTGTTTGGAAAATATTTACGAAAACTGTAGAAGGACATTAACTCACGACTGAGGAAAAATTTCGCACAACATTTCATTCTTAATACATTCTAGTCCAAGCACCTCTGATAAATCTATATTACATCCCAAGCATTATGGAATGTCAAAACATTGTGATACTCCGGACATATCACAAAGAAAATGCATCAAGCTACAAGGCTAAAAATACTCCCTCATTAACCGTGGACCTGACAATGTACGGATCCCCCCGGAGCCTCGTCAGACCCGCTAGGAGTGGCTAACCCAAATGTTCGAGGACCCGACAATGCGCGGATCCCCCCAGAGCCCCGTCAGACCCGCTCGGAGTGAACAAAAAAAAACTCTCACACTCAGTAGTAATATCCGACCTCCAATGCAAAGGACTATAAACCATATACTCAGAGTACTTGCTAGAATGGCCTCCACAATCAGACGCAAGCAGGACTAACAATATAATCTACAAACCATTAAAGGTAGGAATGGGGGACGACCCATAACTCAGGGCAGAAATGGCCTCCGACGAGAGGTAAACGACTTGTAAAATGTTTTAAGGACCTCGAGAGTGTTTGAAAACATTGGGGATTAAAGAATACTCAACCTTCCGAAAACCATTTAGGGTCATAGCCCAAAGATTATTTCCAAAATATAAATCCGATCACAAATCACGGGGTCCAAGACCCAATATCCACATCAACATCCTCCTAAGGATTATGCGCGTCCCGTACTAGTAAGCCACGAACCTCGGAGCCTCCTTGAGACATATCCGAATGAACAACCCAATGGGAAACCACACAATATCACACATCATCGTGACTACAGTCACCTAACGGTACCACAAGAAAACAAGGCACAATATACAACACTAATACACATTCTCAAGACGACACATTCGTTCTCAAACACTCAAGTTAATTTTGAAGGAAACCTTTATTGAGAATATATATATATATATCAATTCTTTTGAAAGTTTAATCAAACATTCAATTTTCACACATAGAAAATCGCCAATTATTGAATCTACGAAACACGAAGTGTATGTGCATGATACTTGCCTCGATAACTGATACCAAAAGTTCCGACGAATTCGGAACAATGGGGAAAACCTCGAATACCTACCATCGTCTGTAATAACAATGAAAACACGATTAATAAGAGTATAACGATTGAAAACAATGGAAAACATATCCAAGAACCGAAGAAAACCCTTTGAGACATTTAATCGGACATTAAATGTTTAAGATTTCCTTAGAACATCAAAAATCGCTATTGGGTTCAAACGAACTCAAGATACAGATATACAACCTATAGAATGTGTTTAACAATACTCAATAACCACAACCGATTCATCAAAATCGGACAAACAACAAAATCAAGAAGGAAAAATCCGAAAGTCAACCGTAGGAGATTTCAAGAAATTACCTCCGATCCGGACGAATGAAGTGGAGGATGATGATAGATACGAATCAAGCTTCCCAAATAGATGAAGATCACCTCCTCAAACTCAAGAATCACCCCTGCTCTCAATAATCCTGAAAAGGAACGAAGGGGACGAAATGGGGAAGAAATGACTTTTGTCCCTGAAAATGGTGCTGCCTCTAGTATATAAACCAGTGGCATGTTACGGCCGTAACAGGCACAACTTACGGCCGTAACTCTTCATCCTTACGGCCGTAACACTTAGGACTTACGGCCGTAAGTACCCCTCTGGACTACTGCCCAAAATGCGAACGTTCATTACGGCCGTAACAACAACGGTTTACGGCCGTAACACAGGACTCACTACGGCCGTAATAAAAGATACTTACGATCGTAACCAGCAACACTTACGGACGTAAGTCATAACTCTTACGGACGTAACACCACTACTGAACACAACAGTGAATCTCAACGACTCCGACAGTCGGGTCGGGCACTCGACAACGTCCTAGTTACACTAACGCACCGTTTATGATTCAAAACACTAACGTACCACAGCACAAGCACATGTTTTACCAAAGAGGCGTATGCGGTAACAAGTCTCATTCGACGAACACTATATCACGATATAACATACCGTACATAACATAGGGAAAATCCCGAATAATCATCAACGAAACAAAATAATCGGCGTAACCGACAAATAATTCAAAGTAACTAGACACAGAAATCTCGGGTATTACATTTTCCACCTCGTGTTGGTCCGATGAGATCATCTTTTAATCTATGCAGTGAATGTTGGATCATCAGATTACCATGTGTTGTCGTGCATATATGTCGTCATTGTTTATCCACCACGTGTTGGTCCAACAGGATCATCTCGGGATCTATGCAGTGAATGCTGGATCACAGATTACCATGAGTATACGTTCTCAGTGTCGTTTTTTTGAGTGTATGTTGTTGTCTTGTTGAGTATATTGATGTTATCATGTTGAGTATGCATTTGTAGGTCTTTTATTATGACCATATTCCGTATGTTGTGTTGATCTGATCTCGGATTAGACTGACATGATTCATCGTGGTGTTGTGTAATTGAAGGTATGTACTATATTTCTTCTTGGTATTTCTCTATTGATTGACAGTCGTTTATCAGATTGCGATTTGGTGATGTTATTCGACGGACTAGACTGGACACGGATCATATATTACGTAATTATGAGTTGTGATGATATTTTGAGAATTTTCGATATTACTGAGTATTGTATAGAAGTTTATTCATCTCATGATCCGAGAATTTGAGATGAAGAACATGGTAAGGATTGATTGGATACGGATTATCACGAGTTGGTAAGGTTATGATGGTGAGATTACATTGGTGGTATTTCTGATCTTGTAATTACATTGGTATAAATTATTTATGTTGATGTGATCATTATCATTGTTGAGTATTATGGATGACCTCGTCATGGGCTTTATCTTTAGGAACTCGGAGATCGAGCTTGTAGCGGTCGTGAAGAAATGAGCTTCCCGGATGATACTGGCTATGGCTTGTATTTGGAAATCGAATATTTTGACTGGTTGTTATTTTCCGATGCAAAAGTATTGTAACTGTTTGTTATATCCGCTGCGAGTGTGTTGTAAAATGGCTTTCTAGTATTTTACGAACTTGGGTTTATTTTGGAAAACTGATTTCCTAAATTATTTTGTCGGTACGTGTAAGCGATGGCTTAATATACATTTTTGAAACTGTCGAGTTTGGCATGTTGGCCTCGTATTTTTAAATGATGTTTTATGACGGTATTTGGTAAAAGGATTTTCTATGATCTTTGAATATTTGGAAAGATATTACCGTCATTAGCCTCTTGGGCATATTTGTTATGATTGCGGAAATGTCTTTTAGCCTTGTGGATTCAGGTGCGGGGTCTACGGCGCTGTAATATTCCCGAATGGCTCTGGGGGTGATACAGAATATGCTATCGGAGCTTTGGGTTTTTATTGATTACCCGGGCTTGTGTGTTATGTGGTTTACCAGTGTGATACTATGGTTGTTTTAAATTTATCTAAATGGTATTAACGTAATTCTTTGGAAAGAGATGTGTTGTATTTTAAGTCAAACTAATTTTGCGAAACGTATGTTTTGGAAAATATCTGTATGGTTCTTAAGTACTTGAGAAGAACTAGAGATATGGTTCTTACTTACGGTGGTGGAGAACCGAAGGTCGTTGGATTCACCGATTCTGATTTTCAAGGAGATAAGGACGACTCTAAGTCGACATCTGGGTATTTGTTTACTCTCAATAGAGGAGCAGTATCTTGAAAAAGCTCCAAGTAAAGCGCTACTGCAGATTCCACCTGCCAAGCAGAGTACCAAGCTGCCTCATGTAATACCCCCAAGACTATCAGGGCATATTACAACGCCGTGTACCCCACATATTGGAATCCACAGGCTAACGTACCAATATGATATTCGACAAAGACAAACATCATTAACACACAGACAATTTCTCAATCCACGGCATTCAAAACAAAAGACCGAATTTGACAATAAAATTCGACATTAAATCCACTCCGAAAACGGGTACACAATATTAATAAATTTAAGAAAGAAGTACTCGAGTACTTAAGCAAATGACATAATAAATAAACTCCAGAAACAAAACACCAACGGACAACCACTGAACAGAATCACGGTTGTGTAATACCAGAGATTTCTGTTCTGGTTACTTCGAATTATTCGTCGGTTGTGCCGGTCATTTTGTTTCGTTGAGGATTATTCAGGACTTTTCCTATGTTGTGTACCACGTTGTGGCATTCGTCGGGTATAAATTGTTGTTGTGTAAATCGGGCAGATCGTGTGTATGCATGCGTGACTTGGCATATTGTCTTCCGTTGTCATTTTGTCTCTTGGAGGGCGTTGCGAGTCCTTGTTTTTTTCCCCTTTTGAGTTGGTTATGTTCTGGGTACATTTGGGGCCGTGTAGGGCTCGATATTGGCCTCCTATTGTAGCATACGAGCAGGCCACACGAGCACGTGGTCGTGCGTGGCGCTCGTGCACAATCCAGCGCTCGGCACTGAGCTCTAGGGACGCACGAGCAGGACACACGAGCAGCTGCTCATGTGCGGTGCTCGTGCGTGGTGTCAGCGGCTGGGCAGTGGCCTAGCGCACGACCAAACACACGAGCACTTGGTCGTGCGTGATGGTCGTGCGTCGCTGGTGTATATAAGGGGACAACCGGGTTTCTCACCCCATTTCCTCCCCTTCTTCTCTTCTCTTCGCGGCTGTCGGACGGGTGAGGCTAGGGTTCGAGTTCTTGGTCGGTTCTACTTAATTCCAAGGTGTTTTGGAGCTCTCTATGTGATTGTAACATCATCTAATCCCTTGTTCTTCGTTGGATTGAGGTAATTCTTGAATTTTATTTGAGTTGACTTTCTTGGAAATTTTTTCTTAATTTCGATTCTAGTCCGATTTTAATGCATCGGTTGGTGTAGTATGATGTTATTAATAGTGTTTCATGGATTGTATATCCATATATCGAGTTTGTTTAACTCGATTGACGATTCGAGTGTTCTTGGGAATTATTTAACATTTAGTGTTCGATTAAATGGCCCAATGAGTTTCCTTTCGATAGTTTGTTGGGATTTCCGTTGTTTTTGGCCTTGATTCTCATCGTAATCATGTTTTTATTATTTTTTCCGGAGGATTATAGGTGCTCGAGGATTCCGAGTTGAATCTCGTTTGGTGATTGATGATTCGTGTGGTGTTATTCTCGTAGTATTCGCGGTGTTATCGCGTTCTTGATAGTGTTCGGGAGTTCGGGGATGTTCGACCGCATTCCATCCGTCGTCTCATTGTGATCGTGGTTTTGAGGCAAGTACCTTGTCCATACATTTCTTGTTTTGTGTATATGATGATCGGTGATCGTCTAAATGTGTTTGTTTGGTTGTTTGAAATGAACTTTCAAAAGATTCGGCTAGCCTTGTTAAAGGCTCTCTTTAAAAACCGTGTGTATTTTGTGATTGGTGTGTTTCGTAAACGATTATGTGAATCCTTTGGATATGGTTGGTGTTGATGTGGATCTTGATTTGTGTACGTATATTGCTTCTTTCGGTTGCATTGTGGTTTGACGTGATATTTTGCTAAGTGTTTGATGCCTCTGGGTGAATTGTTTGGATATCCTTGGTGTGATATGTTATTTGTGTGAATGTGCGGATATGGTCGAAGGTCTACGGTGACACATGGCATGTGATCATGTGGTCGGGATGCAACAAGTGATTGATCCAATCGTGAGAGCCTAAGACAATCTACGGTGACACATGGCTTGTGATCATGTGGTCAGGATGCAACAAGTGATTGATCCAACCGTGAGATGATAAGACCTGCGGTGTGTTAAGCGTATTTTTATGCGCTTGTGTATCATTATTTTATATCCATTTGAAGTTTAAATCTGCATAAATGAGCTTTTGATGCACTATTCTTATATGTTTTGTAGGAAATTGGAGTCCGGAAGCCTAAACGGTGAAAAATGGGCCAAAACGACCGTAACTCATAACTCTTACGGCCGTAACCAGCAACACTTACGGCCGTAACTCATAACTCTTACGGCCGTAACACCACTACTGAACACAGTAGTGGAATATCAACGATTCCGACAGTCGGGTCGGGCACTCGACAACATCCCGGTTACACTAACGCACCGTCAATGATTCAAAACTATAATGTACCACACCACAAGCACACGTTTACCAAAGAGGCGTACGCGGAAACAAGTTTCATTCGACGAAAACTACATCACGGTATAACATACCGTACATAACATAGGGAAAATCCTGAATAATCATCAATGAAACAAAATAATCGGCACAACCGAAAAATAATTCAAAGTAACCAGACACAAAAATCTCGGGTATTACATTCTACCCTACTTAAAAGAAGTTTCGTCCCGAAACTTAAAATATGAAACAATCAAGGAAGAGCAATTCTAGATAACGCATGTTATCTTCTACCGACAACGCATAAAAGCTCCATGCAGTACAGAGCTGCTGCGGTCCATTTCAATACGCAAGAATGTTTAGGAAAAGCAACAAACATGAATCACTATGGTCGAGTAAGACGAGTAGTACAAGAATCAAAACACGAGTTTAAGCACTAAACAAACACATGATTCCGATAGCCTGAAGATTGGAAAAGACGATACGAAGGCGACATCCCAAAGCTTGCAAAATTACGAAATGGCCCGAACGACAGAAATATCACGATACGGCAATGAATAACCAAGCCGGAGCTCACAAAACATCTAACAAAGATAAACAGAGTTACGAGATACACAAAGCAACGGTTTCGAACGAGATTTGCAAGAATCAAACTCAAGTGCGGAAAAATCTCTAAGAAGTACAGAACTCAACAAAACGACACCAAGACGAACTCGGATGACAAAGAGTGCAGAATTAATCATTCTCAAAATGACGAAACGGTCAGAAGCGAGTCGTTAAAATGGAATCCTGCCAAATTTTTTTTTACTGAAAATTGAAATTGCGGATATTACGTACTACCCTCCTTAAAATAAGTTTCATCCCGAAACTTAAAATAAGTTGGGAGGAGTAATATCCCGCTAGGAACATCTCAACGAGCTACACAAGAACCGAAAAGCTCACACCCATCAGCAAAACGCTACAAACAACGCAAAGAAACATACGACGTGAAATCACGCTCAACGACAACCATCATAATGTCACAAGCAGAGACATAATAAAACCAACAAGTGTCAAGTATCACCAAACAGATGCCACAATCAAGTCAGTTATCCTAACAATCACAAAACAAAAGCTACCTATTACAAGAAAACACGCACAGTCGAAAGAAGAAAAAGAATTAGGATTTAAACACACAACGATCCGCGAGGGTGACCACGAAGAATTCCGACCATGCCGAAATTCTTGAAACCACACTAGGAATCTTTGTGTACTTTCAGAGCAGAGACACAATCTCGGTCCCCAAACCTCTCAGTTACCGTCTCACAATACACGGCTTGGTGACCCCCTTAGCCGCACTCGAAATAGCTGACTAGTGGTGAACGGCAATTCTTCGCAGTATGGCCAGCTCGACTACAGTTAAAACACATCTTCGGGTTGCTCACGTTGCCCTCCAATTGTGTGGAGTTCTTAGTCTGGCCGGAAACTGTCTCGCAAAATTGGATTTGATGCCTCTCAAGTCCGCACTGGGAACAAGTCACAAGTGGAGAAGGACAATGCGTACGGACATGGCCCGGAACGCTGCAGTTGAAGCACCTGATCACCTTACGGGTGGTCAACGACGCCGACTTGGCACTATTAACTCTCTCATCTGACTTGGGATGCTCTCCTATCGCCTGACCTGAAGGGTTAGGAACTTCGGTTCCCTTGCCACCCGAGAATTCCCCAAACATCTTCTGCTTTTTCGGCCTGTTCACGGGTTTAATCAACAAAGAGATCTCATACGACATTGTTTGGTCCTGATACTCCCTCACAGTAGCCTGAATCAATGTCGTGCGAACCACGTCGCTATGTCCGCACCCACGATCGAGCCCACGACCTCTACCCCTTGGCATACTGAATAAGTAACCACTTAGCACAAGGTAAAATCGTGACACAATCAAATACAGCAATTACCATCCTAAGGCAACCCACATATACAAGATCACAGCCACGACGACATCCATTCGTCGATTACAACGGCGCGAACGATAACCATCACACAATTACAAATTATCATGAAACAATCATATATGTACACAATCATACAAACCCAAGCTTTAACAGTTCGCAAAGGTACGATAACACGTAATTCACCATGTAGTGACAAAACAGTTTAGAAAAATAAATACATTTTACAAATAAAATCCAATTTTTCCAATACGAAATCATTTTGAAATACACATGCAGCGGACCCAAAACCATCGGGAAGTATTGCAGCGCCGTGGGCCCTGCGCCGGAGCCCACCAGGCTAAAATCATTTTCGTAATCATTTCAAACACGCCAAAAAGGCCAATGACGGTAATATCCTTCAAATACTCAAATAGTCTCTAAAATCTATTTTTCAAATTACCATCATAAAGTTCCATTTGAATGTACAAGGCGAAATGCCAAATCTCGACAGTTTCAAAACGTACCTTAAGTCACAGCTTACATGTACCGGTAAGATAGTTTAATGAAAAAGGTTTAACGAAATAAATCCAAGTTTGCAAAATACCAAAAAGGCCATTGTAGAAGTGTACACAAGTTGGTAAAATACCGAAAGGCCATTTTAAAATACACATGTAGCTGATATAAACATAGTTAAAAAATACTTTTGCAGTGGAATCACTCCTCATATAAACAAAATATGAGAGTCAAATAAACATGTATCACGAAATCAAAGTCTACATAAAGATTCCATCATTTAACAAATAATCACACAAGTAGCTCGTGTCACACGAGGCACAACACAAAGAAGGGAGACTTACATTCACAGGTCGCACGAAGATGATGATCGCCCCACGATACTAATCACGACTAACAACCTCAGACGACGCATCGCAACACGACTCAAACAGACACTGACCAGATGAAACCTAACTCGACCCGACAACCTAGGTTTTCACAACCTGGGCGCTCCGATACCATTTATGTAACACCCTCAGTCCACTCAGGGATATTACACGCCGTAGACCCTTTCCTTAAGGATCTACCAGGCTGGTAACTAAAATCAAACATCATAATATCGCCTTCAAGGCTAAATGACGACTCAGTAGACCGATTTGGTCTTTTAATAAATACATACAACTCAATTTCAAAACATGCCCACGCAGGGGTCAAAACAAAACACTCCCACGCAACGGGAAAATACTGCAGTGGTAATAAATTACAACTAGGCCAACACAACATTGTATGGGTAACAAACCGACAAACCGCGCTTATAAATGGATTAATGTGCAAAGTGTAACATATAATCGCATTAATACTCCCACTTACAAACACCAAGTTATAAAGGTTACAAGGTTTCCTACCCTCCGTCAAACTCTTGGAAAATTGAAATCTAAACTGAATTATTATTCTTCTGAGTATGTCGGGGTAATATTTTTGGGAAAGCTTGATAAATTCCTAGAGTGCATTAAATGCCTTTGGTTGTGACAAATCAAACCCCTAGAAACCGCATGGGTTACCGGGTAAAATTCAATTGTCATACTAATAGGAGTTGACGATTTAAACTTAGATAGTTCATCGAGCCATAAAAACCGAATGGGTTGAGGGTAAGTGAACTAGGGTTAAAAGAAGATCGAATCATCCATTAGATGGGTTGGTGTTAGATACCACTTTATAAGGAATGATATAATAGAATCCGTATTGGTTGCCTTCTATTAAACTTTGTATAGAACTCGATCACCACTAAGAAGTCAACTATGACTTCCGGATTTCACATGGGAGTGTGCAAATGCCGATAAAATAGTGGGGGCCGAGTTATGAATAAAGAAAGTCCTTAAATTCTTTACTCGGATCATAATTAAACAATCACTAACAAATCTTAAATTATTCTCTGCAGTTAACAAAATCTCTCAAAATGACAATGAACCCACTCACTATACTACTTGAAAATAACGTCCTGACTGGTCTGAACTATGTGGACTGCCTTCGGAACTTGAGGATTGTTCTCACTATGGAAATGCTGGGATATGTCTTGGTGGCGCACATTCCAGCGGCTCATGCAAGAACCCGAGCCAATCAGGAAGATGTCGATGCCCATGAGAAATGGGTAAAAGACGACGTAAGAGTGCGCGGGTACATGGTAGGCTGAATGATTAATGAGCTTAAACGTGCCCATGAAAAGTTGAAGTCTTCAAGAGCCATCTTAGCGCACCTTGCTGAGCTCTATAGAGAGCATAGTCGAACTGCTAGATATGAGATATCAAAGAAATTATTCGGCGCCAGGATGAAGGAAGGAGAGAGGGTTGGGGACCATGTCCTCAAGATGATCTCGATGATTGAGAGATTGGAAGCTCCTAATTTTCATATGCATGCATCTCTCTAAACTGACCTTATCCTGCACTCACTTCCTGACTCCTTTTCCTAATTTGTCATGAACTTCAACTGCAATGAGATTGCATGTAACTTAGCTGGGCTAATGAACAAACTGACGACTGCCCAGTCTCAGATGAAGACAAAGGGAAATGAGGCTGCATTTGTGATTTCTTTTGGGACTTGGAAGTCCAAGAATAAGAAGTAGGAAGCTTGATTCAGGGGAGGTGATGGTCATCGTCGGAAGTGGACATAGTGTCGAGGCTTCTGATATTGGATCCCTTATGTTGAATTTAGAATTTGGTTTTATTCTTACTTTAGATGATGTACTGGTTTTGCCCAAGGGGCATAAGAATATTGTATCAATTCCGGTCATGGACCGAAAGGGATTTCACTTCTTTATTGAAGATGGGACCTGTCGTATTTATTTCAGAAATAAATTGGTTGGTACTGCTACATTATTAAATGGTTTATACCATTTGAATCTTAAGAATAAAACAACTGTGAACACTATAACTAGGACGCATGGTAGGGATGAAACAAACCAATCACTTAAGTGGCATCTTAGATTTGGTCATATTGGTCAGACCAAGGTTCATAAAACGGAGAAAGATGGGCTTACGGGTCCATTGGGGTCAGATCCCTATCCAACTTGTGAATCTTGCCTTTAAGGCAAAATGACTATGTTAGCCTTCACAGGGACTTTTGAAAGAGCTGCTGAAACACTTAGATTGATCCATACCGACGTCTGTGGCCCTTTTGAAGTGCCACGAGATGGCCTTCAGTATGTCATTATATTCACTGATGACCATACTATTGTAATATTCACACTTTCTATTTTTTTAGCAGTTTCTGTTTTTCGTGCTTGTCTATTTTTATCGACTCGCTTGTAACTGTTTCGACGTTTTAAACCTATTTTGTTCTTGGTGTTTTTCCATTTGGACGGGTTTCGGAGGTATTTTTACGTAATTTTGCTTTATGTTATGTTTTGTCGCATGTAAGTTCGATTCTCGTAAAACTCGTTCGTTTGTGTTGTTTCTTTGCTCCCTTAAGTCCGAATGGTTGAATTATTCATGTTGCGGGTTTCGGTTCTTAAATCCGATGTCATATCGTGATTTTTGGACGTTTCGGGCCATTTAATTTCCTATAAGTTTAGGGAATTTTATCTCTTATGTCGTATTTCGATCTTCCGGTAGTCGGAATCGTACTCTCTTTTAGCACTTAGCTTCGTCGTCGCGAATACCTCGTATTTATGTTTTTGGGTTCTGTCATTGTTTTGCATTTCGACCTCGTACTTTCCTGAGCAGCGAACTGCATTCAGCAGTGTTGAACTGCTGCATGAATAACGTACGTTATTCATGCTTTCTTGCGTGCGCTATCGATGCATGTATAACGTACGTTAAACCTTAGTTTTAACGTACGTTATTGTCCTCAGCGTTTTGGGCAGAAGCTTCTGCCAAGTTTCTGCCTAACTCTGACGTACGTTAGCATATGAGTGTTACGTACGTAAGAGGTGTAACGTACGTTAACCTCACCATGTTAACGTACGTAATGAGCAGTCAGGTATTTAAAACTTGAACAGGTCAGTCACGTCATTTTTCTTCTTCTTCTTTCCCTTGTCCGCGACTTGAGTCCTTCGGAGGGTTTTGGAGTGATTCGTACAGAGCAGTCCATAGAGCTCCTCTATAGATCGATTGTTCTGTTCCAAACGAAGTTTATCATCATCTTAATCATCTTTCTCCATTCAAATCCAGGGTATTTTAGCATAGAACCCTAACTATGTTCATTTTGGGGGTTTTTCGGGATTTGTCTATTTAAACTCGAATTGTTCGTTTGTGTTGCTATATTTCCTATCAATTATTGTTATTGAGTGATTCCCAATCCGTTTCCGTCGTGTTTAATCCGTGGATTGTTGATTCGGGGAGGTTTTGTGAAAACCCTCGCCCGTATTGAACGTACACATATTGTTAAGGTTGTAATCGGGGTTGTGGGCGTATTCTGTTCGATTATTGTTATCATTTAGGACTGAGTTGTGTTAACCTTACATTTAGGAGCGGTCGTGGTCCCTCCGGGTCATTCCTAGCCATCGTTTAAATTTCGTCTCGTCAAAGATGTCTCAAAGGCAAGTACTTTACATTTGTTTGCATATTCTAGTATTTGAATTATGGCTTCCCGTGTATGTTGTGGATGTGAATGCGTATGTTCACCCAGGGATGGTCCGACAGGTTCCAAAATTCTCGCTGGCCTATCCTCAAACGTAACATCCTTCTCGATTTCCACATCCCCGAAGTCGATAACATGAGTCGCGTCTGGAACATACTTCCTCAACTTGGAAACATGAAAAACACTATGCACATGGCTCAAAGACGGGGGCAATGCCAAACGGTATGCTAACTCGCCAACTCTTTCCAATATCTCGAAAGGTCCAATATACCTTGGACTAAGCTTCCCCTTTTTCCCAAAATGGAAAACTCCCTTCGACGGAGACACTCTCAACAAGACATGATCCCCTACCTCAAACTCCAAGGGTCGACGCCTAACATCTGCATAAGACTTTTGTCGACTCTGAGCCACCAAAATTCTCTCTCGAATCAACTCGACTTTCCTCCTAGTCTCCAACACAAGATCCGGCTCAGTGCCAACTAAATCGGACGGCTCATTCCAACATATTGGTGATCGACATCGTCGGCCATAAAGTGCCTCATATGGTGACATCTTAATCGATGCATGCCAGTTATTATTATAAGCGAACTCGATCAGGGCCAGGTGTTCCTCCCAATCACTACTCCAGTCTAGCTCGCACACGCGCAACATATCCTCGGATGTCTGAATGGTACGCTCGGACTGTCCATCGGTCTGAGGATGGAAATATGCACTCAAACGCAAACGTGTCCCCAATTCCTTGTATACCTCCTTCCAAAAATGCGATACAAACTGACCATCTCTGTCCGAAATAATAGTCATCAGCATACCATGAAGTCTCACGATCTGCGAAATAAAAATACGAGCCAATTTTTCTGGACCCCAAGTGTCATTGATGCCCATAAAATGTGCTGACTTAGTTAGTCGATCCACGATCACCCACACCATGTTCATTCCCATCTGTGTCCCCGGAAAATTCGTGACAAAATCCATAGAGACGTCCTTCCACTTCCATTCCGAGACGGGAAGTGGTTTCAACAACCCGGCTGGCCGCTGATGCTCGATTTTGACTTGCTGATAAGTCAAACACTTAGCCACAAACTGCAATACCTTATTCTTCATGTCATTCCACCAAAAATTCTTCCTCAAATCCTTATATATTTTACTCGAGCCTGGATGGACTGAGTAAGGTGACACATGAGCCTCCCGCATAATGCTCTGCCTCAATTCCAAGTCATTCGGAACACACATCCGACCTTGGAATCTCAACACACCATCCTCATGAATCACGAATCCCGGGGCTTTCCCCTTCACCACATTCTCACGGAGTTAAATAAACATCGGATCTTCTAACTATCTCGATTTAATGTCGTCGACCAGAGATGAAGAGATCTCAAGGGCGCACAACTGCCCGTCATTCCCTGGTAATACAACTTTAATACTTAGCCCCATCAACTCTCGCTTGATCCCTGTCCAAGCCGTGAGTGACTCAAGTGCCCGAAGCAATACCGATTTCCGACTCAAGGCATATGCCACAACATTTGCCTTGCCCGGATGATAAAGGGTTTCGAGATCGTAATCCTTGATTAACTCCAGCCACCTCCTCTGTATCATATTCAATTCCTTCTATGTGAAAATATACTTCAGGCTCTTGTGATCGGTGAAAATCTGACATGACGAGCCGTATAAGTAATGTCGCTAAATCTTTAACGCAAACACAATTGCAGCCAACTCGAGATCGTGGGTAGAGTAATTCAACTCGTACGGTTTCAACTGACGGGAAGCATAGGCAATCGTCTTCCCATGCTGCATGAGTACACATCCAAGCCCTTGGCCTGAGGCATCGCTATAAACTGAGAAACCCTCATTACCGCATAGTAAGGCTAAGATGGGAGCGGTAGTCAACCGCTTCTTCAACTCTTCGAAACTCTTCTGCCTCTCGTCTGAGCACACAAACTTTTTTGACTTTTACAACAACTGAGTGAGCGGTCGAGCGAATTTATAGAACCCCTCGACAAACCTTCGATAATACTCCGCCAAACCCAGAAAACTACGGACCTCCTTCATGTTCTTGGGCGGCGCCCAATCCAACATTGCCTCTATCTTGTATGGGTCCACACGAACACCCTCGGACGAGATCACGTGGCTGAGAAAGATAACCTCCCACAACCAAAACGCGCACTTTGAGAACTTCGCATAAAGGCGCTGAGTTCTCAAGATTTCTAGCACGATTTGTAGATGGCGTGCTTGTTCTTCCTCGCTCCTCGAGTAAATCAGAATATCGTCGATAAAGATGACTACACACTTGTCGAGATATTCGATAAAGACCTTGTTCATTAGCTGCATGAACACAGCTGGGGCGTTCGTTAGCCCGAACGGCATAACTACAAACTCGTAATGGCTGTATCTCGTCCGAAAGGCCGTCTTCGGAATATCAGAATCCTTCACTCAGAGTTGGTAATACCCCGATCTCAAATCAATATTTGAGAACACAGTTTCTCCCTGCAATTGGTCAAATAAGTTGTCAATCCTCAGAAGCGGAAACTTGTTTTTGATGGCCACTTTGTTCAATTCTCGACAGTCGATGCATAAACGAAGTGATCCATCTTTTTTCTTCACAAACAGGACTGGTGCGCCCCAAGGCGAAGCGCTCGGTCGAATGTAACCCATGTCTAGTAACTCTCCCAACTGTTTCTTCAACTCAAGCATCTCGGCAGGTGCCATACAGTACGGCGTTTTCGAAATTGGAGTCGCACCAGGCTCTAAATCAATGGTGAACTCAACCTCATGGTCCGGCGGTAAACCCGGCAACTCATATGGAAAGATGTCAGGATACTAGCTCACTACCAGAATAGACGAGAGCTCGACTCCCCCTTCTTCCGCTCTCCAAACATAACACCAATAGCCGGTGCAACCTACTCGAAGAAGTTTCACCGCTTTAATAGCGCTGATCAAGAATCTCTGACTACTCCGTTTGCGTCCTACAAAGGCGTGTTCATTACCGTAAGAGGCTAACATCGAAATGGTTCTCGCTCTATAATTCATGATCGCCCCATGTGTATCCAACCTATCCTCACCAAGGATCAAATCCTCATCCTTAATATATACCACAATCAGATTAGAAGACCAAGCCCTCCCCGCGATACTCACCGGAAAATCTCTAATCTCACGATCCCCACAATAATATCTCCACTAGGCAGTTTAACAACAAACGGTTTACATGCAAGTAGACAATCAACATGCAGACGACACAAACAATCCAAACGAATGAAAGAATGCGTAGCACCAGAATCAAATAGCACAGAAATAGGATGGTCAAGGATGTGTACGATACCTGTATCCACTGTCGCGTCAGGATCTCCAGCTCGTCTCATCTCATACACATGGGGTGGAACAGACCCTGCACTAGAAGCTCCCCCTCTAGAAGACTGCCCACGTCCTCGACCTCTGCCGAAACGCTGCTGAGGCTGATTAGCTGTCGGAGCCTGATTCATGCCCGGTTCTCTCGTAGCTGGCGCTGACACCTGAGTAACTAGTGCCCGACTCGCATCTCCACAATACTTAGCACGATGCCTCATACGACCGCAATTAAGACACTGTAGTGGCGGCTTCTCACACTCACTCATTATATGTCCCAGACGACGACAGTTAAAACAGGTATGACCTTGGAACCATTGCCTCGCCCAAATGACGGGGACTGATTCCCACAAGCTCGCAAACCATACTGAGTCTTCTGATGCCCGCCAGACTTACCTCCCGAAAACTGACCGGAAGTCTTCTGTTTCTTACCCTCTGTTGCCAACTCTGTCGCAGAAAAAGACATCTCATAGGGCATCGCCCCGTTCTGATAGTCTTTCAAAGTTGTACACCCAAGACCTGACATGTAGTGGCGAACCCTCGGCTTCATCCGCATGTCGAAGTGGCAGATCTTATCTTACTCATCTCGGTCATGATTCCTCATATAATGTAGCTGCTGATTGTAGTCCTTGATCGCCTGTGAGATGGGAACATCCTGGGGTTTTGCTTCAAAGAAGGCTCGAATCCTTCCCTCTTTCACCGGCCACAGACAATATTCAGCCTCCATCAACTCTCAGAACTCATCCCATGTAGCTACCTGGTCGCGCGGTTTCACTGCTTGGCACCATGTTGCTGCCTCCTTGGCGAGAAAGTACTGAGCAATTAGTAATTTCCTCTCCTCGGAGCAATTTGCTACCTCGAACACTTTTTCCATCTCGAATAACCAACTCTCCCAACCAGAAGCATCGGAAGTACCATCGAACTGCGGTGGACATATACGGATCACATCCTAAAGCAACTTATCGGTACCAGAACCAGTAGGCAGAACCGGATTAGCATTAGCTTGGTTAACCAGGACTGTCTGGGTTAGTAGCACCATCTGATTTGCTACTTGCTGCAGAATGTTCGCTACCCCGACGTTATCATTGGTATTACTGAAGTTAGAAGACTGATCCTGCTAACCTTCGGCACTAGGCAGGACACTGTTCGACAAAGAAGGTGTTGTTGAACCAGCCCCAAAACTATCAGACATGGCCGCCCCACCGGCTGCGCCACGTCCCCTACCACATCCGCGACTAGTGGTGTAAATGATGCGAGTCGAGCTCGAGTATTAGTATACTGGACTCGAACTCGATAGACATTTCTCAGGCTCGAACTCGACTCGGAAACTCGTGAGTAGTTAAAATCCAAGCTCGACTCGACTCGTAAGTATGTCGAGTCAAGCTCGAGTTCGAGTCGGGCCTACTCGAGTCGAGTGTTGACCCAGTTTTGATCGAGTCGATCTCGAGTAGCTCGTGAATTGTCTCGTCTCATTTACACCCCTACATAGTATCCTTGGACGAGGGCCCTATCCACGTATATTAAATGAGAGCCTTCCAACATTCTTTAATAGTCTCACTTGAGTAACAATCATAATTATATGGGTGATGTCAGACAAGGGATTTGACTTAAATTTATTACCCACTTGTGAGCCAAAATAAACAGCACCCAACCGATGTGGGAGAAGCTATTTTGCTTTTAAGTTGTGTAAACTCTTCAAACACTCTTAATCAATATAGAATAATTTCTACTTTTTTCTTATCTAACTAGTAATTTTAATTTTTGACCCATAAAATTGTTATTTCTTTTATTTAAAATAAAAATCTAATATGTATTAATAATTTTTTTGACCAATTAATATTTTTTTATATTATATTTTACAAATTATATTATAAAACTAATTATATATAAAACAATTTCGAGTATCTCACGAGCTTATCGAGTCGATTATTGGGTAGCTCGACTCGACTCGTTAGTATGTCGAGTCGAGCTCGAGTTCGAGTCGAGCCTATTCGAGTCGAGTATTAACCGAATTTTGACCGAGTCGATTTTGAGTAGCTCGCGAGTTGTCTCGTCTCGTTTACACAGCTATCCGCGACCGCGCCCGCGTCCTCTACCAGCAGGCACTCTGAAGAAGGAACTAGTGAGTATAGTTCAAACACAAAACACATCACAATACTAAGAATGAACAACACAAGATAACGCAACTTGTCAAGTTAGGAAAACTTACAAGCACCGGCGTACTGAGATGATGGCATAGTAGTGATACTGTTCACAAAAGACACTCGACTAGACCCAAATGACCGACAGCCTAGGTATCCACAAAACCTTAGGCTCCGATACCATATTCTGTAACACCCCTAAGACGTTCAGGGCATATTACAGCGCCGTGGATTCAACCCTTTGGAATCCACTAGGCTAACATACAAACTCAACATCATGACCCATGACAAACTTCATCAACATACAAACAATTCCATAATTTAAGACATTCAAGACTAATGGACCGAACCCGACAGTAACAAACAAAATCCTTCCCAAACCAGGTTCACAAGTATAAGTTCAAAGGAAGAAGTACTCGAGTACTGAAACAAATGACATAAATGTTAAAATAAAAAGACAACACGCCAAACAAACGACCATTGAACAGAATCACTCTTGCCCATCATCTTTGTACTGTCCGCATGTTCATTCGCCTACAGCACCTGTACCGGAAGTACAAAAGTATTTCTCCCATTTAAAGGGTTAGCGACAACAGCTAGTGCAAGTACAATCCATTTGAACTACCATTCTAATCAGATGACATATGCGCCAAAATCATTTCAGAAAACATTTTTATATTCTGGAATATTACAGTGCACATGCACAAAACACAGTTCTCCAACAAAACATTTCAAAGGTTAAGCATTGGTACGAGACTCACTACCACCGTACCCCACAGAGGCCCCATCGGACCATCCCTGGGTGATTAACCCCAATTCATGATACACATACCCACGACACTATGTATCCCTAGAGGCCCCGTCGGACAATCCCTGGGTGAACATATGCATTCATATCCACAACATACACGGAAAGCCATAATTCAAATACTAGAATATGCAAACAAATGTAAAGTACTTGCCTTTGAGACATCTTTGACGAGACGGAATGTAAACGATGGCTAGGAATGACCCGGAGTGACCACGACCGCTCCTAAACGCAAGGTTAACACAACTCAGTCCTAAACGATAACAATAATCGAACGGAATACGCCCACAACCCCGATTACAACCTTAACAATACATGTACGTTCAATACGAGCGAGGGTTTTCCCAAAACCTCCCCGAATCAACAATCCACAGATTAATCACGATGGAAATGGATTGGGAATCACTCAATAACAATAATTGATAGAAAATATAGCAACACAAATGAACAATTTGAGTTTAAATAGAAAAATCCCAGAAACCCCCCAAAATGAACATAGATAGGGTTCTAAGCTAAAATACCTTGGATTTGGATGGAGAAAGATGACTAAGATGTTGATAAACTTCGTTTGGAACACAACAATCGATCTATAGAGGAGCTCTATGGACTGCTCTGTACGAATCACTCCAAAACCCTCCAAAGAACTCAAGTCGCGGACAAGGGAAAGAAGAAGAAGAAATGATGTGACTGCCCTGTTTAGGTTTTAAATACCTGACTGCTCATTACGTACGTTAACATGGTGAGGTTAACGTACGTTACACCTCTTATGTACGTAACACTCATATGCTAACGTACGTAAGGGTTAGGCAAAAACTTGGCAGAAGCTTCTGCCCAAAACGCTGAGGACAATAACGTACGTTAACACTAAGGTTTAACGTACGTTATACATGCATCGATAGCGCACGCAAGAAAGCATGAATAACATACGTTATTCATGCAGCAGTTCAACACTGATGAATAGAGTTCGCTGCTCAGGAAAGTATGAAGTCGAAAACCAAAACAAGGACAGAACCCAAAAACATAAATACGCGGTATTCACGACGAAGAAGCTAAGTGCTGAAAGAAAGTACGATTCCGACTACCGGAAGATTCGAAATACAACATAGGAGATAAAATTCCATAAACTTATAGGAAATTACAAAACGGCCCGAAACATCCGAAAATCATGATACGACATCGGATTTTCGAACCGAAACCCGCAACACGAATAATTCAACCATACGGACTTAAGGGAGCAAAGAAAATACAAAAATGAATGAGTTTTACGAGAATCAAACTTACATGCGACAAAACATAACATAAAGCGAAATTACGTAAAACCACCTTCGAAACTCGTCTAAATGGAAAAACACCAAGAACAAAATAGGTTCAAAACGTCGAAATGGTTACAAGCGAGTCGATAAAAATAGACATGCGCAAAAAATAGAAACTGCTAAAAAAAATAGAAAGTATGAATATTACACTAGTATGGTCATCAGTGAATATAATGAAATGCTGAAGGCCATCTCGTGGCACTTCAAAAGGGCCACAGACATCGGTATGGATCAATCTAAGTGTTTCAGCAGCTCTTTCAAAAGTCCCTGTGAAGGCTAACATAGTCATTTTGCCTTGAAGGCAAGATTCACAAGTTGGATAGGGATCTGACCCCAATGGACCCGTAAGCCCATCTTTCTCCGTTTTATGAACCTTGGTCTGACCAATATGACCAAGTCTAAGATGCCACTTAAGTGCTTGGTTTGTTTCATCCCTACCACGCGTCCTAGTTATAGTGTTCACAGTTGTTTTATTCTTTAGATTCAAATGGTATAAACCATTTAATAATGTAGCAGTACCAACCAATTTATTTCTGAAATAAATACGACAGGACCCATCTTCAATAAAGAAGTGAAATCCCTTTCGGTCCATGATCGGAATTGATACAATATTCTTATGCCCCTTGGGCAAAACAAGTACATCATATAAAGTAAGAATAAAACCAAATTCTAAATTCAACATAAGGGATCCAATATCAGAAGCCTCGACACTATGTCCACTTCCGACGGTGACCATTACCTCCCCTGAATCAAGCTTCGTACTTTGTTCCAGATTCTGATTCATTGTATAAATGTAAGAACTCGCATCGGCATCAAGTATCCAAGAAGTAGAATATAAAGTTACAGAACAATTTGTTTCTAAAACTAGAAGTTCCGTACCTGAAGGCGCATTACGGTCAAGCTTTAGACAGTACCTCTTCTAGTGGCCTAGATCACCGCAGTTAAGGCACACATCCGTTTCCTTGGCCCCCTTGCTCTTTTGAACCATTGGGGCCTTGCCCTTTCCCTTATCGATCTTGGATATTGGGCCTAACTGCTTTTTGTTCTTTTTCTTCTTAGTCTTGGACTTCCAAGTCCCAGAAGAAATCACAAGTGAAGCTTCCTATCCCTTTGTCTTCATCTGAGACTGGGCAGTCGTCAGTTTGTTCATTAGCCCAGCTAAGTTACATGAAATCTCATTGCAGTTGAAGTTCATGACAAATTAGGAAAAGGAGTCGGGAAGTGAGTGCAGGATAAGGTCAGTTTGAAGAGATGCATGCATATGAAAATCAAGAGCTTCCAATCTCTCAATCATCGAGATCATATTGTGGATATGGTCCCCAACCCTCTCTCCTTCCTTCATCCTGGCGCCGAATAATTGCTTTGATATCTCATATCTAGCAGTTCGACTATGCTCTCCATAGAGCTCAGCAAGGTGCGCTAAGATGGCTCTCGAAGACATCAACTTTTCATGGATACGTTTAAGCTCATTAATCATTGAGACTAGCATGTACCCGCGCACTTTTACGTCGTCTTTTACCCATTTCTCATGGGCAACGACATCTTCCTGATCGGCTCGGGTTCTTGCAGGAGCCGCTGGAATGTGCGCCTCCAAGACGTATCCCAGCATTTCCATAGTGAGAACAATCCTCAAGTTCCAAAGGCAGTCCACATAGTTCGGACCAGTCATGACGTTATTTTCAAGTAGTATAGCGAGTGGGTTCATTGTCATTTTGAGAGATTTTGTTAACTGCAGAGAATAATTTAAGATTTGTTAGTGATTGTTTAATTATGATCGAGTAAAGAATTTAAGGACTTTCTTTATTCATAACTCGGACCCCACTATTTTATCGGCATTTGCACACTCCCATGTGAAATCCGGAAGTCACGGTTGATTTCTTAGTGGTGATCGAGTTCTTTACAAAGTTTAATAGAGGGCAACCCATACGGATTATATTATATCATTCCTTATAAAGTGGTATCTAACACCAACCCATCTAATGGATGATTCGATCTTCTTTTACCCCTAGTTCACTTGCCCTCAACCCATTCGGTTTTTATGGCTCGATGAACTATCTAAGTTTAAATCGTCAACTCCTATTAGTCTGACAATTGAATCTTACCCGGCAGCCCATGCGGTTTCTAGGGGTTTGATTTGTCACAACCAAAGGCATCTAATGCACTCTAGGAATTTATCAACCTTCCCCAAAAATATTACCCTAACATACTCGGAAGAATAATATTTCAGTTTAGATTTCAATTTTCCAAGAGTTTGACGGAGGGTAGGAAACCTCGTAACCTTTATAACTTAGTATTTGTAAGTGGGAGTATTAACGCGATTATATGTTACACTTTGCACATTAGTCTGTTTATAAGCGCGGTTTGTCGGGTTTTTTTTCATACGATATGAAAACATCCACAACCTAAAACTAATAACATGCAGTTCATGGACTGTTTCTAGAACAAAAACATCATAATCTAATTACATGTCTTCGCTCTTGAATCTTCGTCTTCTCAAGCGGATCTTCCTCCGGTCTTTGTCATTACATATAAATTTTACATTTTAAAAATTGCATCCTATACAAATTTTCTAGTAAAATAAATAGGCTAAAAACGGCCTTTACAACCCAATCGAACAAAAAAACGATTCGAAACTAGGTCGATGAACTACGCCCCATTCAAAATTAATGCAACAAGTACATTAAATAAATGGTAAAAATGATTAATCTAAATATTGATCTAATCAACAAAAAATAATCCAATTAATTCACGTAACTGTTAATTTTAATTTGTTCCGGATAATAAATATTTCATTAAATTAATTCCCTTAAAAATAAAATTACCATAATTATATTTAGTCACATTAAATCCAATTTAATTTGAGGGAAATTAACTACCGAACGAGATATAAAAAACGGATTCGAAAACACACGGCTCGGCCAAGCCGGGAGCTGCCTAGCACACTGCCCAGCGGGCTGCCGAGCAGGGCCGGACCGCATGCGGGATCGCAATCCGCTGCACGGGACCGCACGGTAGTGCCCGACCAGCTACAAGCTGCTGGGTCCGTTCTCATTTTCGGCTCGTTTTTCGTCCTGATTCCAAAAATAATATTTTTTTTAATCTTTATATTACACATTTAAATCAGTTTTTCAAAAGTAAAATAGATTTATATTGTAACATAAAATCATGGAAAATTAATTTTTAGATGAACAATTGAAAATCAACGATGAAAATGGTAATGATTCCAAATCATAAGAACATCCAAACAAGCATTCCAAATGCTAAATATCGTATATACGATCGCAAGACCTCGCTTCGATACCACTGTTGGGATTCGGTGAATAAAAACGAGATACGCAGCGGAAAATAAAATCGGTCTAACCGGATAAAATCAAACCCCAAAATGGATCCATCAAGCATCGTATAAACGAATATAAAATTAACAAAGATAAAATTTAAAAGTCATACCCTCGTAGACCTTTGATAATATCTTCTTGAAGGAAAATGTCTCGAGCCAAGCTTTTTTCGGTCACCAACACGAACACGAATCCAATTCGTTCTTCCTTGATGAATGATCAAAACACCGAAAGTGGCGAGTGTCTCTACGTTATCACGCGACGGATATTGTTCGGAAAAATAATATATCGATTCATTCTCAAAGAATACGGCTATGAATTGATACAGTATTTTTCTTCTCTTCTCTCCTTCATTTTCTTATTTCTCTCAAAGATGAAATAAAAACTTGAAGAAAATTTTCTTTCTTCCCCCCACAAAAACCTCACGGCAGCTTGTATGGTTGGTGTGTGTGTTTATTCTCAAGTCTTATTCAAAACAAAGACCAACACATTTATTATATAACAAAATTAGATGACATGATGAGATATGGAATCAAATCACAAGTATTCATCATTTGCTATATATAAAATACACCTCACATGTTAGGAAGTAACATGGAAGGTGAGGAGAAGGTGGGGGTCGGCCCATTTGGTATTAGGTGAGAAAACGAGCCGAGCCACTCGGTTCATGTACCGGACGTTCGCGTGTCTAATACACTTCGTTTTATCTCAATTGTATTTATACTTAATTAATTAGTCGAATTAATTAATTTTATCAAATACAAAATTATAATAATATATTGCAAAGAAATAATTATTTATGAATTAAATTAATCACTGAGTAATTAATTTCAATTCACTAGACCGCATGATTTCTCAAATAAATCAAATTAGATATCTAATATCCAATATTAATAAAGAGATAATAAATACACATTTTATCCATCAAATATCCTTGCGCGCGACTCCATAGGTCTGTCTTAGTCGGAAATGGGAGGAAACAAAGAGTACGGGTAGCCAGTCTGGTGCTCCGTACAGTAACTCAACTAAGAACGAAAGATCGAATTGTTCAAAACCTTTATGTCGTGAATACCGTATACGTATAAACCCTTCAATCATATGTCCCGGTCAGTATTAGGGTCACGGTAAAGTCGAACCCTATTGTAACTTGACTCTATGCACTTATTAATGCAAACCAAGATCACCGAGCTCTTGTGTATCAAATACAACTAGCTCTAACTGCTTTGGCCAAAGACTTATGATCTCATTTGCCATTAACCACATAGGTCATTTACCTGCTCACTTACAGGAGAAAGAATTCTATCTTGGTATTTAGTAGAGACTGCTACTTGCCCACTAAGTTGCATTTCGAGGTTGACCCCACCAACTGGAGATTGGATCGAACTACTCTAATGACTAACTTAATCTCACAAGCACATCTCCTACGAAAACCTCAAGTCAAAGGTCATATATACCTGTCACAATCTTTCGATTCAGTCATTGACAATCCCAGAGTGATTTCCATGTGACCGAATCGAGGTGAGTCGTATTCGAGTATTCTAATCCCATTAGCATACCTATAACGTGTGCTCCCACTAACCCTTAGTGAAGACGGGCACTCTACAGTCAAAGTACACGTTATACAAGTCTTGTCTAAACTTACTGCCCAATTAAGTTTTACCGACTTGTGAACCAGTTAAGCATTCGAGCTCTAAACACTTCTAGTGCCTATCTCCTTATCTTCATAAGGAGTAGAATGTTTTCTCTCAAATGCAAGAACTATTATTCTATATACCAAATCACAATGCCAGTGATATACAATAATATAAAAATAATAATAGCCTTATTAAATATAATATTCATAATTACAATACAAATGCTCTCACTCTCTCATCCTCTGAGTCGCATTTGAGGGTATATTCCTAACAAATCCAAATTTTCAAAATTACTAGGTGTGGAGACCCCAAAACTTTAATAACTGGTCTCAGCCAAGATTTAGGAATGGCCCACATCAACATATTCTATATACAATCCAAATCAAGGATATAGACCAAGACACTATGCACCGTATAGGAATAACCATCACCATTTTCAAAACACTAGGAGAGATTAACTCTCCAGGAAATCCACTAACCCTAAAGGGCCCACTCAAATTTGGGTACCTAAATCTCTTCTTGTCTGATTGCAGAAAAGGTGGAAGGACTACCATCAAGTCACCTCAAGTTCAATAGTAGGAGGTGAAGAATGGTTTGTGGACTCACGGTGCTCAAGACACATGACTAGAAACAAGAAGGTTCTGTCAAACTACATCAAAGAAAGTGGTCCAGATGTAACCTTTAGGGATAGCTCTTGTGGACAAGCGAAGGGCTATGGGGAGCTGCACAGAGGGAACATTATCATCTCAAAAGTGCAGTATGTCAAAGGACTCAAATACAACCTATTGAGCATAAGCCAATTCTGTGATGAAAAGAACCTAGTAGCTTTCACTATCTGGAATGCATGGTAATTGATCTCTTATCTGGAGAAGTGAGCTTCAAGAATACAAGAGAATGGATGTCTACATGATAGATTAGAATATGGGCACTCCCAATAAGTGTTTCATATCCAGAACAATAGCTGAAAATTGATGGCTCTGGCACAAGAGACCGTGTCATCTCAACTGCAAAGCTCTCAATAAGCTCACAAAAGTTGGTTAGAGTACTTCCAGATGAAGTATTCAATAAGGAGACTCTTTGTGATGCATGCGAGAAGGGAAAGCAAACAAAAGCATCTTTCAAATCAGTTCAACCTACCACTCTTACCAACAGACTTTTGGACCTACTTCACATGGATATATTTGGTCCTATCAAGCCAAGAACTCTGAGTGAAAGGAAGCATGCCTTAGTAGTTGTGGATGACTACTCAAGATACAGTTGCATAGTGTTTCTCTACAAGAAGAGTGAAACTCTAACTAAGCTACCTGAGCTACTAAGAAAAATTCAAAATGAGAAATCCTTATCAATCATCAAGATCATATCAGACAAAGGAGGAGAATTTCTCAACAAAGCCATAACTGAGTATTATGATCAAAATGGGATTCAACACAAAGTATCAGCTGCAAGAACACCACAACAAAATGGTATAGCTTAAAGAAGGAACAGAACCCCCAAGGAAGCAAGCAGAATAATGATTGCTGAGACTGATCTTCCAAAAATTCGGGTCAAGTCACAACATATCATGTCATACTCATAACAGAAGATTGATAGTAGGGAGACACAGTAAAACTCCATATGAGGTTTGGAATGGCAGAATACCAATTGTTTCATATTTTTGTATCTTTGGTTGTAAGTGTTTCATTCACAATAATGGCAAAACCCAACTAAATGCCTTTCATGCAAAAACTGATGATGGTCTCTTTATGGAATACTCACAGATAAGCAAGGCATATAGAGTCTTTAATAAAAGAACATTAGTTGTGGAAGAAACACCTCATGTTGTCTTTGATGAATATACTGTTGAGTAGAGAAAACAGGTGGAACAAATTGAGAAAAAGCTCAAAGCTACCTCTCTAGAATAAGTCATCATCAATGACACAAGTTGATGGGCCAAACTGATGAAGACACAACTGCATATCAGCCTGGATTACCTACCATAGCTGATCCAACCACAACTGAAGTTGATTCAATCACAACTGATCCCATTACAGATGAAGTTGATCCAATCATAGCTGAACCAATCACAGCTGCAGCTGAAGGACATACAGACTCAACAACCCCTTAGCCGACTCCCGAAGGAATAAGCTTTGATGATCAACAATCAAAACCAAAAGATGAAGATGAAACCCCCAAATGGCTAAAGGATCAGCCCATTCACCAAATCATTAGGAACGTAACTGATGAGTCAAAATCAGGAAATCAAGAGAACCAACTGGAATGGCAATGCTCTCTTGCTTCATGTCCCAAATGGAGCCCAAAACAACAGAACAAGCCCTGGATGACTACACATTGGTGATTGCAGTGCAAGAAGAATTAAACCAAAATGAGAAGAACAATGTATGGGAGCTAATAGACAGACTAAATCACAAGAAGGTCATTGGTACCAAATGGGTCTACAAAAACAAGTATGATGAAGAAGGAGCTATTGTTAGGAATAAGTTCAGATTGGCTGCAAAAGGATATGCTCAATGTGAAGGAATAGATTTGATGAAACATGCGCGCCAGTAGCAAGACTAGAAGCAATCAGACTCTTTCTTGCATATGCTGCTTTCAGGAACTTTGAAGTCTACCAAATGGACGTGAAAAGTGCATTCCTCAATAGAGTATTAGAAGAAGAAGTCTATGTTGAGCAACCCCCTGGATTTGTCATAGGAGACGAAGTATACAAGCTTTTGAAAGCTCTTTATGGACTCAAACAGGCACCAAGAGCCTAGTATGAGACTTTGTCCATATTTTTTGAAAGAACGGATTTTGCAAGGGAAATGTGGACAAGAATCTATTCAGAATTGAACATGAAGACCACATACTACTAGTTCAAGTATATGTGGATGATTTCATATTTGGCTCAACAAACCATGAGCTATGAGAAATTCTCAAACCTCATGCAAGGAGAATTTGAGATGAGCATGATGGGTAAGATGAACTTCTTTCTTGGCTTACAAGTCAAAAAAGTTGAAACTGGAATATCTATCAACCGAGCAAAATACACAAGGGAACTGATCAGAAGCACAGGCAAGAAAAGTCAGCTGATCATAAGCACATTTAGAAAGGACAACCGATCGTATACGCATTTATAAAAGTCACCGATCGTAAGCATTTATAAATGCAAATGATTCAAGTACGCATTTAGAAATGTCAGCTGATCAGAAGCACAAACGAGAAATGTTAGCTGATCAAAACCACAACATGATGCAGAAAATCAGCTGATCACAATCACAGCTAAGATTACACATCTGATACAAAGGAAGCAAGGAATCAAAATTGCAGTTGTAACATAAGTCAAACAGTCAACCAGCTAAGTTTCCAATTTCTTTTCATTGATTTAAAATTACACGTGGTTAAAATACATGATCACAGTAACTCTACATCTACATCACATTGTCCAATTATGATACACGAACCGCCATTCTTGCATTTAATTATTATTTTTTTGAAAATCGACTCTCAGAATAACTATTTAAGACGACTGGAATTACTTCATCAAAACCCTATTGTCTTCAAAACTTTTAAAGCAAGACCCTTAATTTTTCAGAAAAGAAAAATCAAGAACTTCACTGCACGAAATATGTTCAAAAATATTGCAGAGATGGACACGACAACTTACTTAAAGGATATCAATATGAGGATGGTGAAAGAAAAAATCATATTCAGCATCATCTTGGACTTTCTCGGACTACTGGAGGAAAATAACTCTTCGTTAATGGCGGACTTGATCCTGAAGATGAAGAAGAATAGAATCTATCACCTTTTGGACATCAACCCTTCAAAACTATTCAAGGAGAACGTCATTTGATTCTATAAGGAAGCTCAAGTTACCGAGAGGGGAATAGAAAGTTCAATCTTTGGAGAACCAATCGCCATAACCAAACAGACTGTTGATGATGCATTCAAACTGGAGAACCTGGGTATTGCAGTTAAGGCCCTGAAGCAGAACCCTATAGACTTATGGCACGAGATAAAGCTACATGAACAGTCAATGAAGATGAAGTTCACTGCCAGGAAGTCTGATCTCTAGAAGGAATACAGATACATGATCGGCATCACCAACAAAATTGTGATGGGATGTCAGGGAGCTATGACCAGATGTCCTCTTCTAAATACATCGTCATGGGCGTCATGATTCAAAGTAAAAGGACCAATTGGCCTGATTATCTACAGGCAATTAGTTAGAGAGGTAAATAAGGTCAGCTAGGATTATGAAAATAAGAAGTTTTCACAGAAATTGGCCTTAGGAATTCAAATAAGTTAGATTCTGGAATTTCTGAGCAAGGTCAGAGGAAAGGCAGAGAACTTTCACAGCAGCAAGAGACTCGGTCACTAGGACCAGGCTGCCATGGAGAAGTATGCACATAACTAACCAAGAGCTTTGGAATTACTTCAGAGGATGAAGTCTGGTACCTCCTCCTACAATGTAGCCACAAAATCAGAAGATGAACAAGTTGAATCAGTTGCAGGCATCCCAACTGCAGCTAAGATTTCCCGAAGGAAAACCGCAGCTGAGATTCCACCTACTCTGACCTCACCTGAAGAAACTGCAGCTAACATCCTGTCAGAAAAGTTAGCTGCAGCTGAAGGAACCTCACCTACACCTGAAGAGAGTGCAGACAGTGATAATCTCCCTCTCTCCAAACTATTAAAAAAGAGAAGTCACTTGAGAAGGAAGAAATCGTTCAAATCACATCATCTCCAGAATCAACCTCCAAGAGACAAAAGGGACTGGTGGACTACTCATCTAAGTCCTCATAATAAAAGAAAGATGAGATCCCTGAAGTCACCACCACCCTAGTTGCACCTTTACTTATCACATCCACAGATCAATTAGCTCAATCTACCGAGCTGATACCAGAACAAGATCATGCTAAAAATCTTCTACCTGAAGTTCCACTCCTGATCAGCGAATAATGAGAAGAAGGATGATAATGATCATGATCGGGATGCACCTGGTCAAGGTTCCAGTTCAGATCAACCCTCACGAGCTGAGAAATGAGAGGCAGGGGGAACAATCTGCAAAATCCCCCTCTGCTCAAAAGTTAGCTGACAAAAGGATATCCCCCATCTGATATTTGAGGTTGAAAACCCATCTGATATTTGAGGTTGAAAACCCATATGATATTTGGGGTTAAAAACCCATCTGATATTTGGGGGCTGAAAACCCATCTGATATTTGAGGTTGAAAACCCAATGTGATATTTCGGGCTAAAAACCCATCTGATATTTGGGGCTGAAAACCTATCTGATCTGATATTTGGGCTAAAAACCTATCTGATCTGATATTTGGGCTGAAACCTATCTAATCTGATATTTGGGCGGAAAACCTATCTGATCTGGTATTTGGGCTGAAAACCTATCTGATCTGATATTTGCACTGAAAACCCATCTGATCTGATATTTGGGGCTGAAAACCCACCTGATCTGATATTTGGGCTGAAATCCTATCTAATATAATATTTGGGGCTGAAAACCCACCTGATCTGATATTTGGGCTGAAAGCCTATCAGATCTGATATTTGGGGCTGAAAGCCCATCTGATCTAATATTTGGGCTAAAAACTTATCTGATCTAATATTTGGGGCTGAAAACCCATCTGATCTGATATTTGGGCTGAAAACCTATCTGATCTGATATTTGGGTGCTGAAAACTCAGCTAATATTTGGTCTCGACTAAAATGAAGCAGGTTGAGAACTTAGCTTCTGGAATATAACTCTTCACACTCCATAATGTAACGTTCGAATTAAATGAGACTATTTATGGAGGTAACTCTTGAGCTGAATTAAAGAGAATTAATGGCACTTTAATTTGTAGTAACTCCCCAGCTGATGGAATGGAATTGGACCCTATAAGAGGGGGTCTAATGCATTTCATTACATAACATACAACAGAACGAATACAACATACCACATATTGCAGCATATTTCTTTCTTGTTTTTCGTGCCCATTTTCCAGCACTTAACGTTCGCCGGAGTTCTGAGTTTTGGAGAGCACCTAACTCAAAAATGTGTAGCAGTTGTATCTTGGGGACATATTGCCTGAGCCGTTTGCTCTTATATGAGGGCAAAATTGTCTTACGGAAAGAGTTCTACTCGCCTCTGCTAAAGTTGTAATTTTCAATTCAGCTTTTAATTTATTAAGATTGTATTAGGTTGCCTTTCTTTGTAATTTTTATTGTAATTACATTGTTGGAAATTCACAGAACCAACAATCGTAAGACAAATTTATTATTTTTCTGTAATTTCCAATGGCAACCGATGTTGATGCTGCTGCTGCTGCCAAAGCTGTTGCACCTACCATTGCAGTACAGGCTGAGAAACTCGAGAAGTTCTCGGGTGTTGATTTTAAGAGATGACAACAAAAGATGCTGTTTTATCTCAGTACATTGGGGCTTGCTGTTTACCTCAAGGATGATCCTCCTGTGGTCAGTGCGATGGATAATGATCATACGAAGCATTTTGCTTACGATCAGTGGTGTAACGGCGACTTTATGTGTCGTAATACAATAATGAATGGGCTGATTGATTCTCGGTACAACGTGTACAGTCAAATCAAGACTTCCAAAGAGCTCTGGAATTCTTTGGAGAAAAAATATAAAACCGATGATGCTGGTTCCAAGAAATTCGTTATCAGACACTACCTGGATTTTCAGACGACGGACTTCAAAACCGTTATCGAACAAGTCTAACAATTTCAATTGATTGTGCATGAAATCAATGCTGAAGGAATGATCCTTCCTGAATCGTTTGTTGTGGGAACGGTAATTGAGAAGTTGCCTCCTAGTTGGAAGGACTTCAAAAATTACCTGAAACACAAACGAAAGGAAATGAGCTTTAGAGGATTTGGTTGTTCGACTCAGAATTGAAGAAGACAATCAAAAATCTGATTCTAAGTTCAAGAGAGGCCTTATGGAGGCCAAAGTAAATTTGCTTGAACATGGGTCCTCTAGCAAAAAGAGGAAACTGAACCATGTTCAGGACAAAGGGAAAAAGACGTTTAAGGCAAAGAAGTTTACTGGAAATTTCCACAACTGTGGTAAGCCAAACCATAAGGCAAAGGATTGTCGCTTGCCAATAAGTTCAAGTGGTCAGCGAAACAAAGGCAAGCGAGTTGCCAATGTGGTTGAACATGGCTATGTTGACATGCCAGATCTGGAGCTGTCAGCTATGATTGAGGAGCTAGACGAGGAGGTCTCAGCCATGGTGATTGAAACCAATATGGTGGAGAATCACCGCGCCTGGTACGTTGATACTGGGGCTACTCATCATGTTTGTTCTGAAAAAGACATGTTCTCTTCCTACACTATTACTGATATTAGGAAATTGCATATGGAAAACTCTGCTTCTTCTGTGATTGCAGGTGTGGGGAACGTGGTCTTAAAGATGACCTCTAGAAAGGAGCTTCTGCTTAAGGATGTGCTACATATCCCAGACGTCCGAAGAAATTTAGTTTCAGACTCTCTACTATTTAGTCATAGGTTTAGACTAGTTTTTGAGTCTGAAAAATTTATTATGAGCAAGTTTGGAATGTTCCTTGGTCGAGATTATCTTGACAGGGGATTATTCAAAATGAATGTGATGCCTGTAAGCCGTGAAGGCAAGAACAATAATAATAATAATGCTCCTTCTTCTGTTTAATTGCTCGAATGTTCAGATTTATGGCATTCTAGATTGGGACATGTTGGTCTAAAATCAATTAAAAGACTAATTAATATAGAATTAATTCTAAAAACCCATGTTCAACTTAATAAGAAATGTGAAGTATGTGTTGAAGTAAAAATGGCTAAATTGCCATTTCATTCAGTGGAAAGGAATACTACTCCTCTAGAATTAATTCACACTGATGTGTGTGACTTAAAATTTGTGCAAATAAATACTTCGTCACTTTTATAGATGATTGCACAAGATATTGCTATGTGTTTTTTTTGAGAACCAAAGATGAAGCAATCGAGGCATTTAAGATGTATAAAAATGAAGTTGAAAATCAACTGAACTATAAAATAAAGGCAGTCTGAATAATTATGTGCCGATTCAGACATAATTCATCAAATGACTGCTCCGTATGCTCCTCAGTCAAACGGAGTTGCCGAAAGGAAAAATAGAACCCTGAAAGAAATGATGAATGCTTTATTAATAAGCCCAGGGTTTCCGCAGAACATGTGGGGGAAGCTATTCTTACAGCTAACCATATTCTGAATAAAGTGCCACACAAAGGGAAAGATAAAACTCCATATGAGTTATGGAAAGGGCGCAAGCCTTCTTTCAAATATCTTAAAGTATGGGGGTATTTGGCAAAGGTTGAAGTACTTGAACCAAAATAAGTAAGAATTGGTCCTAAGATAGTTGATTGCATATTCATAGGTTATGCAGTGCATATCGATTTCTAATTCATAAATATGAAATTCCTGATATGCATGAAGGAATTGTTATTGAGTCAAGAAATGCCATTTTCTTTCAAAATATATATCCTTGTAAAGAGATGATTGTGACAATCTCAAATAAAAGAACTCTTGAAACTGCAAGTAGTTCAAATCCTATAAATGAAGAGCCAAGACAAAGCAAGAGAGCTCGAAAGTCTAAGTCATTTGGTCCTGACTTTGAAACTTATGCAGTTGATGATGATCCAAAGACTATACACGAAGCTTATGCTAGTCCTGATGCTCCTTTTTGGAAGGAATCTATTTATAGTGAAATAGATTCCATCATGCAAAAATTTACTTGGGAACTGGTTGATCTTCCGCCAGGATGTAAGCCTTTAGGATGTAAATGGATCCTAAAGAGGAAATACAAAGATGACTGGTCGATAGACAAGTTTAAGGCCCGACTTGTTACCAAAGGGTTTAAACAGAAAGAAGGGTATTATTTCTTCGATACATATTCACGAGTAACCATAATAACTTCCATTCGAGTGCTTATTGCTATTGCTGCATTGCACAATCTCGAAATTCATCAAATGGATGTGAAAACTGAATTCTTGAATGGTGAACTAGAAGAAGAAATTTATATGGAATAACCTGAAGGTTTCATTGCGCCTGGTCAGGAAAAGAAAGTGTGTAAACTGTTGAAGTCATTATATGGACTAAAACAAGCTCCTAAACAATGGCATATGAAGTTTGACACAACTATATTAGAAAATGGATTCAAGACCAAAGAATGTGATAAATATGTGTATATTAAAGGCACACCAGAGTCATTTTTCATAGTCTGTCTATATGTAGACGATATGTTGATCATGGGTAGTAGCAATGAAGTAATTGTGAATATAAAAAGGATGTTAAGTAGAAACTTCGACATGAAGGATTTAGGTTTAGCTGATTTAATTCTTGGAATTAAAATAATAAGAACTTCAGAAGGTATCTTCTTATCACAATCTTTCGATTCAGTCATTGACAATCCCAGAGTGATTTCCATGTGACCGAATCAAGGTGAGTCGTGTTCGAGTATTCTAATCCCATTAGCATACCTATAACGTGTGCTCCCACTAACCCTTAGTGAAGACGGGCACTCTACAGTCAAAGTACACGTTATACAAGTCTTGTCTAAACTTACTGCCCAATTAAGTTTTACCGACTTGTGAACCAGTTAAGCATTCGAGCTCTAAACACTTCTAGTGCCTATCTCCTTATCTTCATAAGGAGTAGAATGTTTTCTCTCAAATGCAAGAACTATTATTCTATATACCAAATCACAATGCCAGTGATATACAATAATATAAAAATAATAATAGCCTTATTAAATATAATATTCATAATTACAATACAAATGCTCTCACTCTCTCATCCTCTGAGTCGCATTTGAGGGTATATTCCTAACAAATCCAAATTTTCAAAATTACTAGGTGTGGAGACCCCAAAACTTTAATAACTGGTCTCAGCCAAGATTTAGGAATGGCCCACATCAACATATTCTATATACAATCCAAATCAAGGATATAGACCAAGACACTATGCACCGTATAGGAATAACCATCACCATTTTCAAAACACTAGGAGAGATTAACTCTCCAGGAAATCCACTAACCCTAAAGGGCCCACTCAAATTTGGGTACCTAAATCTCTTCTTGTCTGATTGCAGAAAAGGTGGAAGGACTACCATCAAGTCACCTCAAGTTCAATAGTAGGAGGTGAAGAATGGTTTGTGGACTCACGGTGCTCAAGACACATGACTAGAAACAAGAAGGTTCTGTCAAACTACATCAAAGAAAGTGGTCCAGATGTAACCTTTAGGGATAGCTCTTGTGGACAAGCGAAGGGCTATGGGGAGCTGCACAGAGGGAACATTATCATCTCAAAAGTGCAGTATGTCAAAGGACTCAAATACAACCTATTGAGCATAAGCCAATTCTGTGATGAAAAGAACCTAGTAGCTTTCACTATCTGGAATGCATGGTAATTGATCTCTTATCTGGAGAAGTGAGCTTCAAGAATACAAGAGAAGGGATGTCTACATGATAGATTAGAATATGGGCACTCCCAATAAGTGTTTCATATCCAGAACAATAGCTGAAAATTGATGGCTCTGGCACAAGAGACCGTGTCATCTCAATCGCAAAGCTCTCAATAAGCTCACAAAAGTTGGTTAGAGTACTTCCAGATGAAGTATTCAATAAGGAGACTCTTTGTGATGCATGCGAGAAGGGAAAGCAAACAAAAGCATCTTTCAAATCAGTTCAACCTACCACTCTTACCAACAGACTTTTGGACCTACTTCACATGGATATATTTGGTCCTATCAAGCCAAGAACTCTGAGTGAAAGGAAGCATGCCTTAGTAGTTGTGGATGACTACTCAAGATACAGTTGCATAGTGTTTCTCTACAAGAAGAGTGAAACTCTAACTAAGCTACCTGAGCTACTAAGAAAAATTCAAAATGAGAAATCCTTATCAATCATCAAGATCATATCAGACAAAGGAGGAGAATTTCTCAACAAAGCCATAACTGAGTATTATGATCAAAATGGGATTCAACACAAAGTATCAGCTGCAAGAACACCACAACAAAATGGTATAGCTTAAAGAAGGAACAGAACCCCCAAGGAAGCAAGCAGAATAATGATTGCTGAGACTGATCTTCCAAAAAATTCTGGGCTGAAGCTGTCAACATATCATGTCATACTCATAACAGAAGATTGATAGTAGGGAGACACAGTAAAACTCCATATGAGGTTTGGAATGGCAGAATACCAATTGTTTCATATTTTCGTATCTTTGGTTGTAAGTGTTTCATTCACAACAATGGCAAAACCCAACTAAATGCCTTTGATGCAAAAACTGATGATGGTCTCTTTATGGAATACTCACAGATAAGCAAGGCATATAGAGTCTTTAATAAAAGAACATTAGTTGTGGAAGAAACACCTCATGTTGTCTTTGATGAATATACTGTTGAGTAGAGAAAACAGGTGGAACAAATTGAGAAAAAGCTCAAAGCTACCTCTCTAGAATAAGTCATCATCAATGACACAAGTTGATGGGCCAAACTGATGAAGACACAACTGCATATCAGCCTGGATTACCTACCATAGCTGATCCAACCACAACTGAAGTTTATTCAATCACAGCTGATCCCATTACAGATGAAGTTGATCCAATCACAGCTGAACCAATCACAGCTGCAGCTGAAGGACATACAGACTCAACAACCCCTTAGCCGACTCCCGAAGGAACAAGCTTTGATGATCAACAATCAAAACCAAAAGATGAAGATGAAACCCCTAAATGGCTAAAGGATCACCCTATTCACCAAATCATTAGGAACGTAACTGATGAGTCAAAATCAGGAAATCAAGAGAACCAACTGGAATGGCAATGCTCTCTTGCTTCATGTCCCAAATGGAGCCCAAAACAACAGAACAAGCCCTGGATGACTACACATTGGTGATTGCAGTGCAAGAAGAATTAAACCAAAATGAGAAGAACAATGTATGGGAGCTAATAGATAGACTAAATCACAAGAAGGTCATTGGTACCAAATGGGTCTACAAAAACAAGTGTGATGAAGAAGGAGCTATTGTTAGGAATAAGTTCAGATTGGCTGCAAAAGGATATGCTCAATGTGAAGGAATAGATTTGATGAAACATGCGCGCCAGTAGCAAGACTAGAAGCAATCAGACTCTTTCTTGCATATGCTGCTTTCAGGAACTTTGAAGTCTACCAAATGGACGTGAAAAGTGCATTCCTCAATAGAGTATTAGAAAAAGAAGTCTATGTTGAGCAACCCCCTGGATTTGTCATAGGAGATGAAGTATACAAGCTTTTGAAAGCTCTTTATAGACTCAAACAGGCACCAAGAGCCTAGTATGAGACTTTGTCCATATTTTTTGAAAGAACGGATTTTGCAAGGGAAATGTGGACAAGAATCTATTTAGAATTGAACATGAAGACCACATACTACTAGTTCAAGTATATGTGGATGATTTCATATTTGTCTCAACAAACCATGAGCTATGAGAAATTCTCAAACCTCATGCAAGGAGAATTTGAGATGAGCATGATGGGTAAGATGAACTTCTTTCTTGGCTTACAAGTCAAAAAAGTTGAAACTGGAATATCTATCAACCGAGCAAAATACACAAGGGAACTGATCAGAAGCACAGGCGAGAAAAGTCAGCTGATCATAAGCACAGACGAGAAAGGACAACTGATGAGAAGCACATACGATAAAAGTCAGCTGATCAGAAGCACAAACGATAAATGCAGCTGATTCGAAGTACAGACGAGAAATGTCAGCTGATCAGAAGCACAAACGAGAAATGTTAGCTGATCAAAACCACAACATGATGCAGAAAATCAGCTGATCACAATCACAGCTAAGATTACACATCTGATACAAAGGAAGCAAGGAATCAAAATTGCAGTTGTAACATAAGTCAAACAGTCAACCAGCTAAGTTTCCAATTTCTTTTCATTGATTTAAAATTACACGTGGTTAAAATACATGATCACAGTAACTCTACATCTACATCACGTTGTCCAATTATGATACACGAACCGCCATTCTTGCATTTAATTATTATTTTTTTGAAAATCGACTCTCAGAATAACTATTTAAGACGACTGGAATTACTTCATCAAAACCCTATTGTCTTCAAAACTTTTAAAGCAAGACCCTTAATTTTTCAGAAAAGAAAAATCAAGAACTTCACTGCACGAAATATGTTCAAAAATATTGCAGAGATGGACACGACAACTTACTTAAAGGATATCAACATGAGGATGGTGAAAGAAAAAATCATATTCAGCATCATCTTGGACTTTCTCGGACTGCTGGAGGAAAATAACTCTTCGTTAATGGTGGACTTGATCCTGAAGATGAAGAAGAATAGAATCTATCACCTTTTGGACATCAACCCTTCAAAACTATTCAAGGAGAACGTCATTTGATTCTATAAGGAAGCTCAAGTTACCGAGAGGGGAATAGAAAGTTCAATCTTTGGAGAACCAATCGCCATAACCAAACAGACTGTTGATGATGCATTCAAACTGGAGAACCTGGGTATTGCAGTTAAGGCCCTGAAGCAGAACCCTATAGACTTATGGCACGAGATAAAGCTACATGAACAGTCAATGAAGATGAAGTTCACTGCCAGGAAGTCTGATCTCTAGAAGGAATACAGATACATGATCGGCATCACCAACAAAATTGTGATGGGATGTCAGGGAGCTATGACCAGATGTCCTCTTCTAAATACATCATCATGGGCGTCATGATTCAAAGTAAAAGGATCAATTGGCCTGATTATCTACAGGCAATTAGTTAGAGAGGTAAATAAGGTCAGCTAGGATTCTGAAAACAAGAAGTTTTCACAGAAATTGGCCTTAGGAATTCAAATAAGTTAGATTCTGGAATTTCTGAGCAAGGTCAGAGGAAAGGCAGAGAACTTTCACAGCAGCAAGAGACTCGGTCACTAGGACCAGGCTGCCATGGAGAAGTATGCACATAACTAACCAAGAGCTTTGGAATTACTTCAGAGGATGAAGTCTGGTACCTCCTCCTACAATGTAGCCACAAAATCAGAATATGAACAAGTTGAATCAGTTGCAGGCATCCCAACTGCAGCTAAGATTTCCCGAAGGAAAATCGCAGCTGAGATTCCACCTACTCTGACCTCACCTGAAGAAACTGCAGCTAACATCCTGTCAGAAAAGTTAGCTGCAGCTGAAGGAACCTCACTTGCACCTGAATAGAGTGCAGACAGTGATAATCTCCCTCTCTCCAAACTATTAAAAAAGAGAAGTCACTTGAGAAGGAAGAAATCGTTCAAATCACATCATCTCCAGAATCAACCTCCAAGAGACAAAAGGGACTGGTGGACTACTCATCTAAGTCCTCATAATAAAAGAAAGATGAGATCCCTGAAGTCACCACCACCCTAGTTGCACCTTTACTTATCACATCCACAGATCAATTAGCTCAATCTACCGAGCTGATACCAGAATAAGATCATGCTAAAATCTTCTACCTGAAGTTCCACTCCTGATCAGCAAATAATGAGAAGAAGGATGATAATGATCATGATCGGGATGCACCTGGTCAAGGTTCCAGTTCAGCTCAACCCTCACGAGCTGAGAAATGAGAGGCAGGGGGAACAATCTGCAAAATCCCCCTCTGCTCAAAAGTTAGCTGACAAAAGGATATCCCCCATCTGATATTTGAGGTTGAAAACCCATCTGATATTTGAGGTTGAAAACCCATATGATATTTGGGTTTAAAAACCCATCTGATATTTTGGGGCTGAAAACCCATCTGATATTTGAGGTTGAAAACCCATCTGATATTTCGGGCTAAAAACCCATCTGATATTTGGGGCTGAAAACCTATCTAATCTGATATTTGGGCTAAAAACCTATCTGATCTGGTATTTGGGCTGAAACCTATCTGATCTGATATTTGGGCGGAAAACCTATCTGATCTGGTATTTGGGCTGAAAGCCTATCTGATCTGATATTTGCGCTGAAAACCCATCTGATCTGATATTTGGGGCTGAAAACCCACCTGATCTGATATTTGGGCTGAAATCCTATCTAATCTAATATTTGGGGCTGAAAACCCACCTGATCTGATATTTTGGCTGAAAGCCTATCAGATCTGATATTTGGGGCTGAAAGCCCATCTGATCTAATATTTGGGCTAAAAACTTATCTGATATAATATTTGGGGCTGAAAACCCACCTGATCTGATATTTGGGCTGAAAACCTATCTGATCTGATATTTGGGTGCTGAAAACTCAGCTGATATTTGGTCTCGACTAAAATGAAGCAGGTTGAGAACTTAGCTTCTGGAATATAACTCTTCACACTCCATAATGTAACGTTCGAATTAAATGAGACTATTTATGGAGGTAACTCTTGAGCTGAATTAAAGAGAATTAATGGCACTTTAATTTGTAGTAACTCTTCAGCTGATGGAGTGGAATTGGACCCTATAACAGGGGGTCTAATGCATTTCATTTCATAACATACAACAGAACGAATACAACATACCACATATTGCAGCATATTTCTTTCTTGTTTTTCGTGCCCATTTTACAGCACTTAACGTTCGCCGGAGTTCTGAGTTTTGGAGAGCACCTAACTCAAAAATGTGTAGCAGTTGTATCTTGGGGACATATTGCCTGAGCCGTTTGCTCTTATACGAGGGCAAAATTGTCTTACGGAAAGAGTTCTACTCGCCTCTGCTAAAGTTGTAATTTTCAATTCAGCTTTTAATTTATTAAGATTGTATTAGGTTGCCTTTCTTTGTAATTTTTATTGTAATTACATTGTTGGAAATTCACAGAACCAACAATCGTAAGACAAATTTATTATTTTTCTGTAATTTCCAATGGCAACCGATGTTGATGTCGCCGTCATTGCCAAAGTCACAGACCTACCATTGCAGTACAGGCTGAGAAACTCGAGAAGTTCTCGGGTGTTGATTTTAAGAGATGACAACAAAAGATGCTGTTTTATCTCAGTACATTGGGGCTTGCTGTTTACCTCAAGGATGATCCTCCTGTAGTCAGTGCGACGGATAATGATCATACGAAGCATTTTGCTTACGATCAGTGGTGTAACGGCCACTTTATGTGTCGTAATACAATAATGAATGGGCTGATTGATTCTCGGTACAACGTGTACAGTCAAATCAAGACTTCCAAAGAGCTCTGGAATTCTTTGGAGAAAAAATATAAAACCGATGATGCTGGTTCCAAGAAATTCGTTATCAGACATTACCTGGATTTTCAGACGACGGACTTCAAAACCGTTATCGAACAAGTCTAATAATTTCAATTGATTGTGCATGAAATCAATGCTGAAGGAATGATCCTTCCTGAATCGTTTGTTGTGGGAACGATAATTGAGAAGTTGCCTCCTAGTTGAAAGGACTTCAAAAATTACCTGAAACACAAACGAAAGGAAATGAGCTTTAGAGGATTTGGTTGTTCGACTCAGAATTGAAGAAGACAACCAAAAATCTGATTCTAAGTTCAAGAGAGGCCTTATGGAGGACAAAGTAAATTTGCTTGAACATGGGTCCTCTAGCAAAAAGAGGAAACTGAACCATGTTCAGGACAAAGGGAAAAAGACGTTTAAGGCAAAGAAGTTTACTGGAAATTGCCACAACTGTGGTAAGCCAAACCATAAGGCAAAGGATTGTCGCTTGCCAATAAGTTCAAGTGGTCAGCGAAACAAAGGCAAGCGAGTTGCCAATGTGGTTGAACATGGCTATGTTGACATGCCAGATCTGGAGTTGTCAGCTATGATTGAGGAGCTAGACGAGGAGGTCTCAGCCATGGTGATTGAAACCAATATGGTGGAGAATCACCGCGCTTGGTACGTTGATACTGGGGCTACTTGTCATGTTTGTTCTGAAAAAGACATGTTCTCTTCCTACACTGTTACTGATATTAGGAAATTGAATATGGAAAACTCTGCTTCTTCTGTGATTGCAGGTGTGGGGAACGTGGTCTTAAAGATGACCTCTAGAAAGGAGCTTCTGCTTAAGGATGTGCTTCATGTCCCAGACGTCCGAAGAAATTTAGTTTCAGACTCTCTACTATTTAGTCATAGGTTTAGACTAGTTTTTGAGTCTGAAAAATTTATTATGAGCAAGTTTGGAATGTTCCTTGGTCGAGATTATCTTGACAGGGGATTATTCAAAATGAATGTGATGCCTGTAAGCCGTGAAGGCAAGAACAATAATAATAATAATGCTACTTCTTCTCTTTAATTGCTCAAATGTTCAGATTTATGGCATTCTAGATTGGGACATGTTGGTCTAAAATCAATTAAAAGACTAATTAATATAGAATTAATTCTAAAAACCCATGTTCAACTTAATAAGAAATGTGAAGTATGTGTTGAAGTAAAAATGGCTAAATTGCCATTTCATTCAGTGGAAAGGAATACTACTCCTCTAGAATTAATTCACACTGATGTGTGTGACTTAAAATTTGTGCAAATAAATACTTCGTCACTTTTATAGATGATTGCACAAGATATTGCTATGTATTTTTTTTGAGAACCAAAGATGAAGCAATCGAGGCATTTAAGATGTATAAAAATGAAGTTGAAAATCAACTGAACTATAAAATAAAGGCAGTCTGAAGTGACAGAGGAGGTGAGTATGTAGCACCGTTTGAATAATTATGTGCCGATTCAGACATAATTCATCAAACGACTGCTCCGTATGCTCCTCAGTCAAACGGAGTTGCCGAAAGGAAAAATAGAACCCTGAAAGAAATGATGAATGCTTTATTAATAAGCCCAGGGTTTCCGCAGAACATGTGGGGGAAGCTATTCTTACAGCTAACCACATTCTGAATAAAGTGCCACACAAAGGGAAAGATAAAACTCCATATGAGTTATGGAAAGGGCGCAAGCCTTCTTTCAAATATCTTAAAGTATGGGGGTATTAGGCAAAGGTTGAAGTACTTGAACCAAAATAAGTAAGAATTGGTCCTAAGATAGTTGATTGCATATTCATAGGTTATGCATATAACAGTAGTGCATATCGATTTCTAATTCATAAATATGAAATTCCTGATATGCATGAAGGAATTGTTATTGAGTCAAGAAATGCCATTTTCTTTCAAAATATATATCCTTGTAAAGAGATGATTGTGACAATCTCAAATAAAAGAACTCTTGAAACTGCAAGTAGTTCAAATCCTATAAATGAAGAGCCAAGACAAAGCAAGAGAGCTCGAAAGTCTAAGTCATTTGGTCCTGACTTTGAAACTTGTGCAGTTGATGATGATCCAAAGACTATACACGAAGCTTATGCTAGTCCTGATGCTCCTTTTTGGAAGGAATCTATTTATAGTGAAATAGATTCCATCATGCAAAAATTTACTTGGGAACTGGTTGATCTTCCGCCAGGATGTAAGCCTTTAGGATGTAAATGGATCCTAAAGAGGAAATACAAAGATGACTGGTCGATAGACAAGTTTAAGGCCCGGCTTGTTACCAAAGGGTTTAAACAGAAAGAAGGGTATTATTTCTTCGATACATATTCACGAGTAACCATAATAACTTCCATTCGAGTGCTTATTGCTATTGCTGCATTGCACAATCTCTAAATTCATCAAATGGATGTGAAAACTGAATTCTTGAATGGTGAACTAGAAGAAGAAATTTATATGGAATAACCTGAAGGTTTCATTGCGCCTGGTCAGGAAAAGAAAGTGTGTAAACTGTTGAAGTCATTATATGGACTAAAACAAGCTCCTAAACAATGGCATATGAAGTTTGACACAACTATATTAGAAAATGGATTCAAGACCAAAGAATGTGATAAATATGTGTATATTAAAGGCACACCGGAGTCATTTTTCATAGTCTGTCTATATGTAGACGATATGTTGATCATGGGTAGTAGCAATGAAGTAATTGTGAATATAAAAAGGATGTTAAGTAGAAACTTCGACATGAAGGATTTAGGTTTAGCTGATTTAATTCTTGGAATTAAAATAATAAGAACTTCAGAAGGTATCTTCTTATCACAATCTCATTATGTTGAGAAAGTGCTCAAGAAGTTTAACGCTTTTGACATCCCACCCGTTAAAACACCTGTTGATACCAGTATTCACTTAAGTAAGAACAGAGGTGATCCAGTGGCTTAAGTCGAATATTCAAGAGTAATCGGAAGCCTAATGTACATTACAAATTGTACACGACCAGACTTGGCATTTGTTGTAAACAAGTTGAGTAGGTTCACGAGTAATCCGAGTAATGAGCACTGACTAGGGTTTAAAGATACTTAAAGTACACCCTAAGTTATGGGCTATTTTATAGTAATTATTCTGCAGTTTTGGAAGAATATACTGATGCTAATTCGATTTCAGACACGAACGACTCTCACTCTACAAGTGGGTATGTATTTACTATTGGGGATGGAGCTATATCTTGGAAATCAAGCAAGAAGACTTGTAGAGCCCGATCCACCATGGAATCGAAAATTTACAGCTCTAGATAAAGCTGGAGAAGAAGCTGAATAGCTCCGTAACTTTCTTGAGGATATTCCATGCTGGAAAAATCTTGTGCCCAATGTTATGATCCATTGCGATAGCCAAGCTGCAATTGGAAGAGCACAAAGCCTTATGTATAATGGTAAGTCTCGACACATTCGTCGGAGACATAATACCGTACAACAACTGATCAAAAATGGAGTTATATCTATTGACTATGTGAGGTCAAATGTTAATTTGGCGGATCCACTCACAAAAGGTCTGAATAGAGATCAATTTCATAAACAGGTAGAGGGAATGGGACTAAAATGTACATCTTGAAAGAACAATCATAGTGGTAACCCATCCTTGAAGAATGAAGATCGCAGAAACTTGGTTCAATGGGAAAACAAAGTTATGAAAGTTCTATTGAAAAGCACTTATAATAAATCCATCCCTATAGAGCAGAATAAGTGCTGAGTCCTGTGATTGTGGTGAGGTTAAGTCTCTGGACTTTTAATGGTACTTTGTCCTTGAAAATGAGAAGTATTGCAGGGTACTTTATAAAAGGAAACCACCTATCTAAGTGTGAGGACGGACCGCCTCGAATAAACACTTAGAAAACCAAGATGTTGTCCATGGCCAAAATGGACACAACTATGAGAACGAAAGGAGTTGATACATTGTTGTGTAAGTGTCGTTGACTCGGTATACACCAAGGAGGATTAATTCAAGGCACAGTGTCCACTAAGCCACCGGTATATCCGATGATATTTTACTATGGAAGGTTCAAAGCCACAAACTACCTTTACCCACGCAGCGGTGTATTGCGGAAACTGAGTATGTGAGTCTGCATTCATGCATGCAATTATTTCTACTCATGTGGGGGATTGTTGGAAATTGGTTTTAGAAAAATAAGTATTAACTCAATTTAAACCAATTTAATAATGATAAAATATTTAATTCTTGGGAATTAAATAATAAATTATGAATCTACGTTTCGAGAAAATGAACGTAAGATTTATTTTTTCAAAATCGATTTTTGGTGTGTGAGAAATAAATGATTAAAATTGGCCATTTAATTGAAAAGGTGAAGAGTTAACCGGGCTGAAAACCCATTTGATATTTGGGGTTGGAAACCCATCTGATATTTTGGGGCTGAAAACCCATCTGATATTTGAGGTTGAAAACCCATCTGATATTTGAGGTTGAAAACCCATCTGATATTTGGGGTTGAAAACCCATATGATATTTGGGGGCTGAAAACCCATATGATATTTGAGGTTGAAAACACATCTGATATTTGGGGCTGAAAACCTATCTGATATTTGGGACTGGAAACCTATCTGATCTGGTATTTGGGCTGAAAATCCATCTTATCTGATATTTGGGCTGAAACCTATCTGATCTGATATTTGGGCTGAAAACCCATTTGATCTGGTATTTGGGATGAAAACCCATCTGATAGGATATTTGGGGCTGAAAACCTATCTGATCTGATATTTGGTGCTGAAAACCCATCTGATCTGATATTTAGGGCTGAAAACCCACCTGATCTGATATTTGGGCTGGAAACCTATCTGATCTGATATTTGGGGCTGAAAACCCATGTGATCTAAATATTTGGGCTGAACACCTATCTGGTCTGATATTTGGGGCTGAAAACCCATCTGATATGATATTTGGGCTGAAAACCTATCTGATCTGATATTTGGGTGCTCAAAACTCAGTTGATATTTGGTCTCGACTGAAATGAAGCAGGTTGAGAACTTAGCTTCTGGAATATGACTCTTCACACTTCATAATGTAACGTCCGAATTAAATGAGACTATTTATGGAGGTAACTCTTGAGCTGAAGACTTAAAGAGAATTAATGGCACTTTAATTTGTAGTAACTCCCCAGCTGATGGAGTGGAATTGGACTCTATAACAGGGGGTCTTATGCATTTCATTTCATAACATACAACAGAACGAATGCACCATACCACATATTGCAGCATATTTCTTTCTTGTTTATTCTTGCCCAGTTTCCAGCACTTAACATTTGCCGGAGTTCTGAGTTTTGGAGAGTACCTAACTCAGAAATGTGTAGTAGTTGTATCTTGGGGACATATTGCCTGAGCCGTCTGCTCTTATACGAGGGCAAAATTATCTTACGGAAAGAGTTCTACTCGCCTCTGCTAAAGATGTAATTTTCAATTCAGCTTTTAATTTATTAAGATTGTATTAGGTTGCCTTTCTTTGTAATTTTTATTATAATTACATTATTGGAAATTCACAAAACCAACGATATTATCTTTGGAAAATCCTCCTGCACTCCTCAACAAATCTTCATTGGCTTCACGAAAATGAATTGGCCAAATCTGTAGGAAATTCTGAAGAGAGTTGTTGAAGAGGTTTTCAATGCTTATCCAAGAATCCCTGACTTCAGACCACAGGATCCTCCAACTAACATGTATGAAAAGTTGGATGATGAAGCACTTCAGGAGGAAATAAAGGATCTATGCATAAAGAACAAGTATACCTCCCTTGAAGATCAGAGATTCGCATCCACTGTAGTTAAGAAGAAGTATGGGCTAATCCTACTGGTACAAATGCCAATTGGAGCGAAGCCACTGAAGTCTCTCCCTCCAGCAAGGATCAGAGGAAGAGGAAGAGGAAGCGGGAGAACCTAGTTTTCTTTTGTCAATCACTTGTAATTGTTACTTGTATTTTTTATTTGTAATTTTTTTAAGGACTGTATTGTAATCCCAAATATTAAAAGTCTTTATAGTCGACCTGAATGACAACCGCTAGTTGTCTCAAACATACTACTTCATTTACATTCCAGTTTTGTTACTTGTCTATGTGATGATCTTACTACATTTAAACATTAAGTTTTGCCATCATCAAAATAGGGGGAATTTTTTAAGAATATAATTTTAATATTTTGATGATGTCATATCTATATTCAAAGATTATATCAAATGTATATACTTGCCATTGTAAAGAAGAACCAGACGAGTATCTTCTATAGGCCTTTAAAAATTAGGCTAAATATTGATCATGTTGATCAAGTAGAAATTTGGCTAAGTATAGAACAAGCATATATCAGCCGGGTTTTGGTCAACCCAAAATATCAGCTGAGCTTGACCAGTTAAAAATATCAGCTGCGTTTTGGTCAACGCAGTATATCAGCTAAGGTTGACCGATAAACATCAGTCGAGTTTCGGTCAAAGGAAAATATCAGCCGAGTTTGATCAAGTCAGAAGTACAGCTGAATATAACTGAAGATAATTTTTGGGTAAGTACAGAAAAGCTAAAATATCAGCCGAGTTTGGTCAAAGTAAAATATTAGTTGAGTTTGACCAAGGCAATTATCAGCCAACTTTCATCAAGACCAAATATCAGCCAGCTTTTGTCGAGGTAGAACATTAGCCGGGTTTGACCAACATATCAGCCAAGCTTGACCAAAAGCAAATATCAGGTGAGCTTTATCAAAAACGGAATATCAGCCAAGTTTTGACATCAACCAAGTCCACGTCAGCAAATTTTGAAAAGTAAACAATGACGGAAAGTCACGTGCAGACTTAATTAAAGCAAGGGGACAAAGAGATTAACTCCCGAAAGTTAAGGAATATTTAATTCCTTAAATATTCGCGCTCACAAGTCTTACTAATTATAGTAATCGAAGAAAAGTGGTGTAACAACAACATACATCTTCAAATAGTCAAATTTAAAGAAAGAGACAGTGTTGCAAATAGATGATAAGATAAACAATGAAGTCCACTATCCAACGGACGGATTTGTTACAGTATGCAACATCTATAAAAAGCTCATAGATTGTACTATAAATATTGGAGAACACTTGAGCAAAAGTACGATGCGAACTACACTTACAAAGCAATCAAAGCAAACATAAGTGATATACATCTATAACATCGTGAAGAGCAAGATCTTAAAGCAAATAGAGAGAAGATCTTAAGTTGGAGAAGAAAAGCACACTTGTCGTTAAGTTTGAGTAGGGGGTACTTTCTTGAATGAGGTTCTTGAAAGTGAGAGGTTGTAAGACACCCATGAGTTCTTGATTGGAAGGTGATAGGTATCTTGCGAGTTGTTGAGGCATCCACAAGTTTTCGACTAAGAGGTGTTAGGCAACCAAGGGAAGGAGTTGCAACGGCCATGGGCTTCCACTGTTGGGAAGTTGTTGTAACTGAATTCATCGTAACATTAGTTTCACTGGTTGAAAGTAATAGTGAATTTATCTCTAACTGGTTTGGAGAGAAGTGGACTAGTAGAGGATTAGTCCACCTCTGAAACCACTATAAAGTGCTCTGTGATTTTGTCTTTAACATCATATTGAACTGTTGCATTCTTATTAACTGTTGCATTCAAAGTCATATGTCATTCCGCAAAATCATTTTTCAGCTAACAAAGGTTAACCGCACTATTATCAGCCGAGTAAACTTATCTGCATTTACTACAGCTGTGTTTTAAAAAAAGTTATTTAAGAAAAAGATTTTATAAGTCTATTTACCCCCGCTAGACTTATATATGACGCCTTGTGACCTACAGATCCTCATCTTGGGTTTTTCGACTATTATTCTGCTGCAATTTTGCTCATATTCGATACTAGAAAAACACAATAAATTTCTAATGATTCGACAATACTAACGCTCCTACGTCCACGAGTTGCCATGATCCTGAGGCATATCATAGGCAATGACCTCTCAGTACTTACCCAACGAGAGGGAGAAATAAAATGAAGAATTACATTGCATCTATGGTTTGAGAACCAGAGATTTTCTAGTGATGATGAATAATGCATACCATACATATTTATAAATTTATAAGAAAACAATTGCATGCCGAAATACTTTATCATAAAAGTCTTATTCATAAAATAGACTGAGGATGCGTCTACATGTACATGGTTGATCTGATAAACTGCATTTATCACATAATGAATAATAATAACTTAAATGTACCTTGGAGTCGACGTGGAGCGGGAGAGGTGGATGATCATAATTGCTAAAAAGTTTTGACTAAATGAAATTTTAGTTTGAAAATAGAAACCATTTTTATGAGTCTACAGAACCATAGACTCGCTCTGATACCACTTCTGTAGCACCTCATTCTAGAAAAAATAATTCTTCTAACTTTTAAGAAGAATAGATATATACTTACAGCAGAAATAAATTTTCATAATCAACATAATAATCGCAAGTACTATTCTCAAGTAATTGTTAAACAAAATGTACTTGACGTAAACTTAAAACAATTCAAACACTCTTGTTTGTAAAACGTGTCTTAAAAAAATAAATATCAGTAACTAAATAAATGAACGCCTTGCATTGGTGTTTGATGATTCTACTCTAAAGCACACGCCATATCGCTCTCTTCAACCTGAAAGGAGTAAAATAATTGGGGTAAGCTTTCAACTATCTCAGTGTGGAGGATACACAATATGTCTAAGTTAATTTATAAATATATTAGCAAGTATAAACAACATGACTGATAAATTCTAGAGCTCTTCGGTTATCCCAAAGGCTTTATGCACAATTAAATGCTTCTAACTGATTTGCACATTTAAGTGCTTCTGACTGATTTCACATGCACATACAAGATAATATATAAAGCAATTAAAATAAACAAAATCGTATCAAATTCGCCACGCCTGGATAAAATATAGTTCTTGAACTTGAATGTGATGAAGACGCTTGACTTGATAAGTAAGTTCTTGTTATTATCTACAGATAATAATAATAATAATTACTATTATTATAATTTATAACTATACCATATCTGAAACAAAATATGAGGCATAAATTAAATTGATTATTAATATTAATTGAAAAGTTAATATATTAATAGCTTGGGTAAAAAGGGCTGAATATAAAGTTTCAAAAGTTGGTTGGGGGCAAATTGAATAATCTGGCAAAGTGAAGCTGAAATTGAATGAACTATAGAGTTGGGGTGTTTAAATTGAATGAACTGAAAGTTATTAGGTATAAAAACCTTTTCTCACTTCTTCTCCCTCGGCTGACTCCCTCTCTCACTACAATCCAGAAACTCCCTCTCTCTCTCTCTCTCTCTAAAAAAATCATCTTAGCGATACACACAAGGGCTGAATAGACACACGATGAACCACTCACACACACACTCGCACAACACACTGGAAAAAATAAGTTTGAGAATGGCCGGCCGAGCGGCTATGCAGCGTGTAGAGTGCAAAGATTTTGGGACCGACGATTTGAGCAGGCTGAAGGGCTTAAAGATTCTTGTTTTGAAATCAGTCGAGATGGATTTTGATGTTAAAATTGGGATTTTTAATTTAGGTTCTTCAAACTGAATTCCGGTTTGTGATTGTTTGAAGGTGGTATACGGCTGGCTCAGATCGAGTCGGCCTGTTTGGGAAGATAGGTCGCAATTTCCAGCCAAGGAACCGCAACAGTAATCTAATCCTTGGTTGAGTAAACTGAATTAATTCTGAGGAAATTAAATCATATAAAAATATCTGGTCTGGGAGGAACAAAGACTAAATTTTAGGCGATATAGAAATTTGATCAATTGGAGATGACTGAGGAAAAGAGATGATGATTTGGCAGAAACCATACAATTGTTTATTGTAGAGATTGTCTGCAGTATAAAGTGTAGTATTTATACTGTTCGGGTTAGATTTACGGTGGAAATTTGAGGAGTGTTCTCACTTGGGCTAGTATATGAATTGGGCCAAATAACATTAAATGGACTATAATTATAAATAATAGTAATTAGGCTTAAAATAATAATAATAAATATAATAGTATTGGCTAATTAAAAATTCTTGGGTTTAAATAACTAAAATAATAATGGTAATAATAATAATAATAATAAGTAGGCCTTATGATGTATTGAGGACAATTAAATAAAATTTGACTCGCGCATAGAATCGAAGAGGTGAAACAGAATGAAATAAATTGAGAGATGAAACGACATGAATTGCAATGAGATAAATAAATTTGCATGATCATGAAAATAAAGTGAATTAAATAATAAAATTATTCGGTCATTAGTTTAAAACTAAACATGTTGTTTATAATTCATAATAAATGCATATGCGAACTCGGGGCGTTACAACCTACCACATTAGCCTTGCCAGGATGATAGTGATGCTAGGAATATGCCCTCGAATGCCACTCAGAGGATGGATGATAGAGGGCATTGTACTTGTTATTATATAAATTCTTAGCAGAAGGCAATTGTTTGTTTTTTTATTTACTGGAAGTCACTGGCATTCCTGACTCGTAAAACATATATAGAGAAAATTGTCCATATATTTGAGAGCAAACATTCCACTCCTTATTGGATAAGTGGATCAGTTATGGAAAAGTTTGTGGCTCAAATACTTAATCGTTCGCAAGTCGATGAAACTTGATTGGGCATTAAGTTTATGTACAGATTTGTATGGCGTGTTCTTTGACTTGAAGAGTGCATGTCGTCAGTAATGGTTAGTGGAGCACACATTGTAGGTATGCTAATGGGATGAGTATACTCGGACCGACTCACCCTCAATTTGTCACACGGATTTCACTCTGGTACAGTCAATGACGGAATCAAAAGGTTGTGATAGGTATTCGTGAACCTTTGACTTAAGAATTTAGTAGGGATTTGTTTGTGACGTGAATATATTTATTAGAGTATTTTGACCCAGAAAACCAGAAGGTGAAGGTCAACCTTAGGGTTTGATGATTCCACTCTCAAGCACACGCCATATCGATCTCTTCAACCTGAAAGGAGTAAAATAATTGGGGTAAGCTTTCAACTAGCTCAGTGTGGAGGGTACGCAATATGTCTAAGTTGATTTCTAAATATATTAGCAAGTATAAACAACATGACTGATAAATTCTGGAGCCCTTCTAAGTCTTTATGAGCAATTAAATGCTTCTAACTGATTTGCACATTTAAGTGCTTCTAACTAATTTCACATGCACATACAAGATAATATATAAAGCAATTAAAATAAACAAAAGCGTATCAAATTCTCCACACCTGGATAAAATATAGTTCTTGAACTTGAATGTAATGAAGACGCTTGACTTGATAATCCTAAGCCCGTAAGTTCTTGTTATTATCTACAAATAATAATAATAATTACTATTAATATAATTTATAACTATATCATAACTGCAACAAAATGTGAGGCATAAATTAAAATTGATTATTAATATTAATTGAATAGTTAATATATTAATAGCTTGGGTCAAAAGGGCTGAATATAAAGTTTCAAAAGTTGGTTGGGGGCAAATTGAATAATCTGGCAAAGTAAAGCTGAAATTGAATGAACTATAGAGTTGGGGTGTTTAAATTGAATGAACTAAAATTTATTAGGTATAAAAACCCTTTCTCACTTATTCTCCCTCGGACGACTCCCTCTCTCACTAGAATCCAGAAACTCACTCTCTCTCTCTCTAAGAAAATCAGCTTAGCGATACACACAAGGGCTGAATAGACACACGATGAACCACTCACACACACACACACTGGCACAACACACTGGAAAAAAGAAGTTTGAGAATGGCCGGCCGAGCGGCTATGCAACGTGCGGAGTGTAAAGGTTTTTGGACCGACGATTTGAGCAGGCTGAAGGGCTTAAAGGTTCTCTTTTTGAAATCAACCGAGCTGGATTTTTATGTTAAAATTGGGATTTTTAATTTAGGTTCTTCAAACGGGATTCCGGTATGTGATTGTTTGAAGGTGGTATATGGCTGACTCAGATCGAGTCGGACTGTTTGGGAAGATAGGTCGCTATTTCCAGCCAAGGAACCGCAACAGTGATCTAATCCTTGGTTTAGTACATTGAATTAATTTTGAGGAAATTAAATCATATAAAAATATCTGGTCTGGGAGGAACAAAGACTAAATTTTAGGCGATATGGAAATTCGATCAATTGGAGACGATTGAGGAAAGGAGATGATGATTTGGCAGAAAGCATACGATTGTGTATTGAAGAGATTGTCTGCAGTATAAAGTATAGTATTTATATTGTTTGGGTTAGGTTTACGGTGGAAATTTGAGGGTTCTCACTTGGGCTAGTATATGAATTGGGCCAAATAAAATTAAATGGACTATAATAATAAATAATAGTAATTAGGCTTAAAATAAATAATAATAAATATAATAGTATTGGCTAATTAAAAATCCTTGGGTTTAAATAACTAAAATAATAATTTTAACAATAATAATAATAAGTAGGCCTTATGATGTATTGAGGTTTAAATAACTAAAATAATAATTTTAACAATAATAATAATAAGTAGGCCTTATGATGTATTGAGGACAAATAAATAAAATTTGACTCTGGCATAGAATCGAAGAGGTGAAACAGAATGAAATAAAATGAGAGATGAAACGACATGAATTGCAATGAGATAGATAAATTTGCATGATCATGAAAATAAAGTGAATTAAATAATAAAATTATTCGGGCATTAGTTTGAAATTAAACATGTGTTCTATAATTCATAATAAATGCATAAGCGAAATTGGTGCCTTATAAAATACCACATTAGCCTTGCCAGGATGATAGTGATGTTAGGAATATGCCCCCGAATGCCACTCAGATGATGGATGATAGAGGGCATTGTACTTGTTATTATGTAAATTCTTAGCAGAAGGCAATTGTTTGTTTCTTTATTTACTGGAAGTCACTGGCATTCCTGACTCATAAAACATATATAGAGAAACTAGTCCATATATTTGAGAGCAAACATTCCACTCCTTATTGGATAAGTGATTCAGTTATGGAAAAGTTTGTGGCTCAAATACTTAATCGTTCGCAAGTCGATGAAACATGACTCGGCATTAAGTTTATGTGCAGACTTGTATGGCGTGTTCTTTGACTTGGAGAGTGCATGTCGTCACTAATGGTTAGTGGAGCACACGTTGTAGGTATGATAATGGGATTAATATACTCGGACCAACTCACCCTCAATTTGTCATACGGATTTCAGTCTGGTACAGTACAGTCAATGACGGAATCAAAAGGTTGTGATAGGTATTCGTGAACCTTCGACTTGAGGATTTAGTAGGGATGTGTTTGTGGCGTTAATATTTTTACTAGAGTATTTCGACCTAGAAAACTAGAAGGTGAAGGTCAACCTTCGGGTTTGATGATTCCACTCTCAAGCACACGTCATATCGATCTCTTCAACCTAAAACGAGTAAAATAATTGGGGTAATCTTTCAACTAGCTCAGTGTGGAGGGTACGCAATATGTCAAACTTAATTTCTAAATATATTAGCAAGTATAAAAAACATGACAGATAAATTCTGGAGCCCTTCGGTTAGCCCGAAGGCTTTATGCACAATTAAATGCTTCTAACTGATTTGCACATTTAAGTGTTTCTAACTGATTTCACATGCACATACAAAGTTATATATAAAGCAATTAAAATAAACAAAAGTGTATCAAAATCCCAACAACTGGATAAAATATAGTTCTTGAACTTGAATGTGATGAAGACGCTTGACTTGATAATCCTAAGCCCGTAAGTTCTTGTTATTATCTACAGATAATAATAATAATAATTACTATTATTATAATTTATAACTATATCATAACTGCAACAAAATGTGAGGCATAAATTAAAATTTATTATTAATATTAATTGAAAAGTTAATATATTAATAGCTTGGGTCAAAAGGGCTGAATATAAAGTTTCAAAAGTTGGTTGGGGGCAAATTGAATAATCTGGTAAAGTGAAGCTGAAATTGAATGAACTATAGAGTTGGGGTGTTTAAATTGAATGAACTAAAAGTTATTAGGTATAAAAATCCTTTCTCACTTCTTCTCCCTCGGACGAATCCCTATCTCACTACAATCCAGAAACTCCATCTATCTCTATAAGAAAATCAGCTTAGCGATACACACAAGGGCTGAATCGACACACGATGAACCACTAACACACACACTCGCACAACACACTGGAAAAAGGAAGTTTGAGAATGGCCGGCCGAGCGGCTATGCAGCGTGCGGAGTGCAAAGATTTTGGGACCGACGATTTGAGCAGGCTGAAGGGCTTAAAGGTTCTCTTTTTGAAATCAACCGAGCTGGATTTTGATGTTAAAATTGGGAGTTTTAATTTAGGTTCTTCAAACGGAATTTCGGTTTGTGATTGTTTGAAGGTGGTATACGGCCGACTCAGATCGAGTCGGACTGTTTGGGAAGATAGGTCGCTATTTCCAGCCAAGGAACCGCAACAGTGATATAATCCTTGGTTGAGTAAATTGAATTAATTTTGAGGAAATTAAATCATTTAAAAATATCTAGTCCGGGAGGAACAGAGACTAAATTTTAGGCGATATGGAAATTCGATCAATTGGAGACGACTGAGGAAAGGAGATGATGTTTTGGCAGAAAGCATACGATTGTGTATTGTAGAGATTGTCTGTAGTATAAAGTATAGTATTTATATTGTTTGGGTTAGGTTTACGATGGAAATTTGAGGAGTGTTCTCACTTGGGCTAGTATATGAATTGGGCCAAATAAAATTAAATGGACTATAATAATAAATAATAGTAATTGGGCTTAAAATAAGTAAAAATAAATATATTTGTATTGGCTAATTAAAAATCCTTTGGTTTAAATAACTAAAATAATAATGGTAACAATAATAATAATAATAAGTAGGCCTTATGATGTATTGAGGACTATTAAATAAAATTTGACTCGGGCATAGAATCAAAGAGGTGAAACAGAATGAAATAAAATGAGATATAAAACGACATGAATTGCAATGAGATAGATAAATTTACATGATCATGAAAATAAAGTGAATTAAATAATAAAATTATCCGGGCATTAGTTTAAAATTAAACATGTTTTCTATAATTCATAATAAATGCATATGCCAAATCGGGGCGTTACAACCTACCACATTAGCCTTGCCAGGATGATAGTGATATTAGGAATATGCCCTCGAATGCCACTAAGAGGATGTATGATAGAGGGCATTGTACTTGTTATTATGTAAATTCTTAGCAGAAGGCAATTGTTTGTTTCATTATTTACTGGAAGTCACTAGCATTCATGACTCGTAAAATATATATAGAGAAACTAGTCCATATATTTGAGAGTAAATATTCCACTCCTTATTGGATAAGGGGATCGGTTATGAAAAAGTTTGTGGCTCAAATACTTAATCGTTCGTAAGTCGGTGAAACTTGACTGGGCATTAAGTTTATGTGCAGACTTGTATGGCGTGTTCTCAGACTTGGAGAGTGCATGTCGTCACTAATGGTTAGTGGAGCACACATTGTAGATATGCTAATGGGATTAGTATACTCGGACTGACTCACCCTCAATTTGTCACACGGATTTCACTCCGGTACAGTCAATGACAGAATCAAAAGGTTGTGATAGGTATTCGTGAACCTTCGACTTGACGATTTAGTAGGGATGTGTTTGTGACGTTAATATTTTTACTAGAGTATTTCGACCTAGAAAACCAGAAGGTGAGGGTCAACCTTTGGGTTTGATGATTCCACTCTCAAGCACACGCTATATCGATCTCTTCAACCTGAAAGGAGTAAAATAATTGGGGTAACCTTTCAACTAGCTCAGTGTGGAGGGTACGCAATATGTCTAAGTTAATTTCTAAATATATTAGCAAGTATAAATAACATGACTGATAAATTCTGGAGCCCTTCGGTTAGCCCGAAGGCTTTATGCATAATTAAATGCTTCTTACTGATTTGCACATTTAAGTGCTTCTAACTGATTTCACATGCACATACAAGATAATACATAAAGCAATTAAAATAAACAAAAGCGTATCAAATTCCACACCTGGATAAAATATAGTTCTTGAACTTGAATGTGATGAAGACGCTTGACTTGATAATCCTAAGCTCGTAAATTCTTGTTATTATCTACAGATAAGAATAATAATAATTACTATTATTATAATTTATAGCTATATCATAACTGCAACAAAATGTGAGGCATAAATTAAAATTGATTATTAATATTAATTGAAAAGTTAATATATTAATAGCTTGGGTCAAAAGGGCTGAATATAAAGTTTCAAAAGTTGGTTGGGGGCAAATTGAATAATCTGGCAAAGTGAAGCTGAAATTGAATGAACTATAGAGTTGGGGTGTTTAAATTGAATGAACTAAAAGTTATTAGGTATAAAAACCCTTTCTCACTTCTTCTCCCTCGGCCGACTCCCTCCCTCACTACAATCCAGAAACTCCATCTCTCTCTAAGAAAATCAGCTTAGCGATACACACAAGGGCTGAATCGACACACGATGAACCACTCACACACACACTCGCACAACACACTGGAAAAAAGAAGTTTGAGAATGGCCGGCCGAGCGGCTATGCAGCATGCGTAGTGCAAAGATTTTGGGACCGACGATTTGAGCAGGCTGAAGGACTTAAATGTTCTCCTTTTGAAATCAACCGAGCTGGATTTTGATGTTAAAATTGGGATTTTTAATTTAGGTTCTTCAAACGGAATTCCGGTTTGTGATTGATTGAAGGTGGTATACGACTGACTCAGATCGAGTCGGACTGTTTGGGAAGATAGGTCGCTATTTCCAGCCAAGGAACGGTAACAATGATCTAATCCTTGGTTGAGTAAATTGAATTAATTTTGAGGAAATTAAATCATATAAAACATCTGGTCTGGGAGGAACAATGACTAAATTTTAGGCGATATGGAAATTCGACCAATTGGAGACGACTGAGGAAAGGAGATGATGATTTGGCAGAAAGCATACAATTGTGTATTGTAGAGATTGTCTGCAGTATAAAGTATAGTATTTATACTGTTTGGGTTAGGTTTACGGTGGAAATTTGAGGAGTGTTCTCACTTGGGTTAGTATATGAATTGGGCCAAATAAGATTAAATCGACTATAATAATAAATAATAGTAATTGGGCTTAAAATAAGTCATAATAAATATAATAGTATTGACTAATTAGAAATCCTTGGGTTTAAATAACTAAAATAATAATGGTAACAATAATAATAATAATAAGTAGGCCTTATGATGTATTGAGGACGATTAAATAAAATTTGACTCGGGCATAGAATCGAAGAGGTGAAACAGAATGAAATAAAATGAGAGATGAAACGAAATGAATTGCAATGAGATAAATAAATTTGCATGATCATGAAAATAAAGTGAATTAAATAATAAAACTATTCGGGCATTAGTTTAAAATTAAATATGTTTTCTATAATTCATAATAAATGCATATGCGAAATCGGGGCGTTACAACCTACCACATTAGCCTTGCCAGGATGATAGTGATGTTAGGAATATGTCCTCGAATGCCACCGAGAGGATGTATGATAGAGGGCATTGTACTTGTTATTATGTAAATTCTTAGCAGAAGGCAACTGTTTGTTTCTTTATTTACTGGAAGTCACTGGGATTCGTGACTCGTAAAATATATATAGAGAAACTAGTCCATATATTTGAGATCAAATATTCCACTCCTTATTGGATAAGGGGATCGGTTATGGAAAAGTTTGTGGCTCAAATACTTAATCGTTCGCAAGTCGATGAAACTTGACCGGGCATTAAGTTTATGTGCAGACTTGTATGGCATGTTCTCTGACTTGGGGAGTGCATGTCGTCACTAATGGTTAGTGGATCACACGTTGAAGATATGCTAATGGGATTAGTATACTCAGACTGACTCACCCTAAATTTGCCACACGGATTTCACTCTGGTACCGTCAATGACGGAATCAAAAGGTTGTGATAGGTATTCGTGAATCTTCGACTTGAGGATTTAGTAGGGATGTATTTGTGACGTTAATATTTTTTCTAGAGTATTTCGACCCAGAAAACCAGAAAGTGTAACACCCCCGAGATATTCGAAGTATATTACAGCGCCGTGGACCCCTACATGGGACCCACCAGGCTAAAACAAGAAAACACCACTCGACTAGCCATCTCAGTTAGCGAGGACACACATTTAAATAATACAACATATAGAGATACGTCCGGAGCAACCGGCGTAATAAACATCAACCGATAATATAGCAATTTGAGTTAATACAAAACGAAGTTCGGAGTGAAAAGCATAAGTACTCGCGAGTACAATCTATAAGTTTATAAATGTGGGAAACAACCATATCCAAAGGGACAAGAGAAATAAGAACACTCGAATGCACATGTCCACGACCCTGGCCAACATCCTCGTACTGTCCCAGCGCCAGGTCGTCCGGCAGAACATAACCTAAAATCCATAACAAGAATTTCCCCAAAATGGGTCCCCAAAGGGGTTAGCAATTACGCTAGTACAAGTAATCAAGGCAAACCATTCGCTTACACGTTTCATAGTACAATGCACCAAATCATTTCACAACCAAAACCAGATATGTCTTTTCTGGAAACAAACAGTCAATCACATTTGCCTAGGACCGGGATGAAGCCACAAATCCCACTCGAGACCTCTAAGGACCCTCCCGAGCTGGCCATATCATAAAACAAATCACGCACGTGCATCGCCTAGGACCGGGACGAAGCCACAAATCCCACTCGAGGCCTCTAAGGACCCTCCCGAGCTGGCTAGCTAAACAAACTCATGAATCCATGGCTAAAACCATTGGATTCCCTCCGTGGCCCCGTCGGACACTCCCGAGGTGAGCAAATCACACACAATATACATTACCATTTCACGTTAAGCATAAAGGTTTCCAAAAATACTTGCCTTGAATAATTGAAGACGCAACGAACGAAAAGGGAAATCACCGACAACGCTAGGAACCAACGGAACCGAACCTAACGATTCGATGAACATAATCACAACCAACTCTAAATGAATACGGAAATGGAATACACCCGAAAACCCGCCTACGATTCATGTATATTCGTATAAAAACAACAACGAGGGCGGACCACAACCAAACCCTCTCGAATACACAACAACCACAAAATATACCATGAATCCATAGGGAAAACAAGAATACTAGCAAGATTAATCATACTCAACGTGAATTAATCAACCATATGGAACGACTCGAAGAAAAACCCGAAAACCCCCAATTTACTCAAAAGTAGGGTTCTTAGAAGATTTACCTTGGATTAGGATGAAAGATTCGTGTTGATGTTGTTATTATACACCAAGAACTCAAAGAAGATGATGGTTCAGATGATTGGAGGAAGAAATCGCCAAGAAATCGCCCAAAATCGCCAAAGCTGCGGAGAAGGAGGTGAAATGATAAATAGATCCGTCCAAAGTCAACTCCTGGGTATTTATAGCCACACGGCTTAGCGCACGCTAACGGCTAAGTGTTAGCGTGTGCTACCCAGTTATATCACAGTCCAGAACTCACTGTCCTGGACCGTTAGCGTGCGCTACTACTATCTAGCGTGCGCTAACAACGACTCGATAGCGCGCGCTATCGAGCTATAGCGTGCGCTACCTGGGCACCTGAACAAGTCCAAAACAAACTGCCCAGTACTGTACAGTCGCGTTAGCGCGTGCTAACGGATACCTAGCGCGCACTAGTCCCCCGACATTAGCGTGCACTAGACAATGTAGCGTATGCTAATCCGCTAGTCCAGAGGACTGGAATCAGAAATAAGTTCACTGCCACTCCCAGGGCTCAGCTCGCTAGCGCGCGCTACGAAGCAGACATAGCGTGCGCTACTAAGGGATCCCTAGCGTGCGCTATGCAGAAAGATTAATGCGCCTTAGGCACGGAATATTAACGGCCCAAAACACCGGAACATGAACGAAACATCAAACGGAACATCTCAAAATGCATAATAACATAGAATGGATCCACGGCAACCCCGAAGCGGCGGTTTCGAACAACAATTTCAAGAATCAGATCAATAGATGATGGAAGAACCAATAAACGTAGAACTGGATGACAAAAAGTCTCGAAACAATTATTCTCAAAAATTAATACGGTTACACGAGGGTCGCTAAAAATGAGAAATACATCGAAAAATGAAAATACCGAGAAAAAAAATGCGGATATTACATTCTAACCCTCTAAAATAAGTTTCGTCCCGAAATTTAAGAAACAAACAACTCGGGGTATCTAACACGCATGCTATCCTCGGTTTCCCATGTTGCCTCCTCGACACCATGTCTCGACCACTGCACCTTGACCAAAAGGATGGTCTTATGCCTCAGTCGCTTCTCACGATGCTCGAAAATCTTCAAAGGACGCTCCTCAAAAGTAATCTCCTCGACGACATCAATCTCACCATAATCGATGACGTGACTAGGATCCGGGACATATTTCCTCAGCTGGGAAACATAAAAAATGCTATGAACATGACTCAGGGCCGGGGGTAACGCCAAATGATATGCCAACCCACCGACTCGCTCGAGAATCTCGAAGGGTCCAATAAATCTCAGACTCAACTTCCCCTTTTTCCCGAAACGGAAAACTCCTCTCGTCGGCGACACCTTTAGCAAAACGTGGTCTCCCACCTCGAATTCCAAAGGTAGACGACGGACATCGGCATATGACTTCTATCGACTCTGGGCAGTCAACTTCCATTCCCAAATTAATTCTATCTTCCGCCTCGTCTCTAAAGCGATATCCGGCTCGGTCCCGACCAAATCGGACGCCTCATTCCAACAAACCGGTGATCGACAACGCCGCCCATAAATTGCCTCATACGGTGCCATCCGAATTGACGCGTGCCAACTATTGTTGTACGTGAATTCAATCAATGGCAAATGCTCCTCCCAGTCATTGCTCCAATCTAGAGCACAAGCACGCAACATATCTTCGAACGTCTGGATAGTGTGTTCCGACTGTCCATCTGACTGAGGATGAAAAGAGGTACTCAAACGCAAACGAGTACCCAACGCCTTATGCACCGCCTGCTAAAAGTGCGATACAAAACAGCCATCACGATCCGAAATAATAGACTTCGGAGTACCGTGAAGCCTCACAATCTGCGCGATAAACACACGAGCCAACTTCTCCGGGCCCCAAGTGTCCTTGATGCCCAGAAAATGTGCCGACTTGGTCAGACGATCAACAATCACCCAGACCATATTCATGCCCGACCTCGATCTCGGCAAACTCGTAATGAAAACCATCGATATATCTTCCCATTTCCATTCCAGAACGGGAAGTGACTGCAATAACCCGGCCGGTCGCTGATGCTCGATTTTGACCTGCTGACAAGTCAAACATCTCGCTACAAACTGTGCGACCTCCTCCTTCATGTCATTCCACCAAAAATTCCTTCTCAGGTCCTTGTACATGTTACTCGAACTAGGATAAACGGAGTAAGGTGTAGCATGGGCCTCACGCAAAATACTCTGTCTCAACTCTGAGTCGTTCGGTACACAAAGCCGACTCTGGAATCTAAAAACGCCATCCTCGTGAATTACAAACCCAAGAGACTTTACCTTAAGAACGTTCTCTCTGATTTGAGTAATCATCGGATCCTCCAACTGCTTCAGCTTAATTTCATCGATCAAAGATGACGAAATCTCTAAAGCACAAAGTTGCCCGACAGCTCCAGGCAACTAAACCTCAACATCCAACTCAATCAAAACCCGCCGAAGTTCAGATTGAGATGTAAGGATCTCAAGCGTTCGCAACGCAACCGGTTTCTGACTCAAGGCGTCGGCTACGACGTTCGCCTTGCCCGGATGATAAAGGATTTCGAGGTCATAATCCTTAATCAACTCTAACCACCTCTTCTGCCTCATATTCAACTACCGCTGAGTAAATATGTATTTCAGACTTTTATGATCGGTAAAAATCTGACATGCAGAGCCGAAAAGATAGTGACGCCAAATCTTGAGTGCAAAAACAACAGCCGCTAACTCCAAATCATGAGTAGGGTAGTTAAGCTCATACGGCCTCAACTATCTCGATGCATATGCAATGGTCTTGACGTGCTGCATCAATACGCACCCGAGACCCTGACTCGAAGCATCACTATAAACAGCAAAACCCCCGTTGCCACAGGACAACGCTAAAATCGGGGCTGAAGTCAAACGCCTCTTCAGCTCCTCAAAACTCGACTGCCTCTCGTCATTCCAGACGAACTTCTCGGACTTCTGGAGCAACTGTGTAAGTGGCCGAGCCAGTTTCGAGAAACCCTCGACGAACCTACAGTAGTAGCCGGCCAAACCCAAGAAACTACGGATCTCCTTCACATTCTTGGGTGGTGCCCAATCCAACGCTGCGGATCCACACGAACCCCTTCGGCTGAAATCACGTGACCTGAAAACATCACTTCCTTCATCCAGAACTCACATTTCGAGAACTTCGCATAGAGTTGTTCGGTCCTCAAAATGTCTAACACTACTCGCAAATGATGGGCATGCTCTTCCCCGTTCCTCGAATAAATAAGAATATCGTCAATGAAGATGACGACACACTTATCCAAATACTCGATAAAGACTTTCTTCATCAACTTCATGAACACCGCCGACACATTAGTTAACCCGAAAGGCATAACTACAAACTCATAATGTCCGTATCTCGTCCGAAAAGCTGTTTTCGGCACATCAGACTCCCTCACCCGGAGCTGATAGTACCCCGATCTCAAATCAATCTTCGAGAATACCGCAGCTCCCTGCAACTGATCGAACAAGTCATCAATCCTCGGCAAAGGATAGTTGTTCTTGATGGTCACCTTGTTTAGTTCGCGATAGTCGATACACAAACACAGTGAACCATCCTTCTTCCGCACAAACAGGACCGGTGCGCCCCAAGGCGAGGCGCTCGGTCGAACATACCCCGACTCAAGAAGCTCACTCAACTGCTTCTTCAACTCTGCCTTCTCTGAAGGTGCCATGCGATACGGCGCCTTCGAAATCGGAGCCGCGCCCGGCTCTAACTCTATAGCAAACTCGACCTCACGATCCGGTGGCAATCCCGGTAACTCGTCAGGAAATACATCAGGAAACTCACTAACGACTGGAATCGACGAAAGCTCGACTCCACCATCCTCCGCCTTCAAGGCATAGCACCAATAACCAGTACACCCCTTTCGCAGGAGTCTCATCGCCTTCAAGGCGTTAATAACGAACTTCTAGTTTCCCCTCTTTTGCCCCACGAAAGAGTGCTCGGTGCCATCCTCGGCTAACATAGTGATGATTCTCGTGCGGTAGTTCATGATTGCGCCATTCCGCTCGAGCCAATCATCCCCGAGAATCAAATCCTCACCCTCAATATTAACGACAATAAGATTAGAGAGCCAAGATCTCTCACAAATAAACGCAGAGCTGTCTCAGACCTCTCGATCGCCAATGATCCTATCACCGCTAGGCAGTTTAACGATGAAAGACTCGCAAGGAGACAAACAGTTAAGACTCAAACAGCGCACACACTCCAGCGATATGAACGAATGTGTAGTACCAGAATCGAAAAGCACACTGACAGGATGAGAATGGATATGAACAATACCTGTCGCCACAGTGGCCGCTGGATCATCGGCCCTCCTCATCTCGTAGATACATGGCTGGGCAAAGCCTACACTGGAAGCTCCTCCTATAGCGGACTGACCCGACCTCCACCTCGGCTGGCACTCGGTGGAGACTGCGGAGCAAACGAGCCCTGGTTCACACTCGGCTCTCTAGGTGCTGGAAAAGAATCACGGGACTCGCGAATCTATCTGACTTGTTTACAAAAGAGAGCATTGTGGCCCGACTGACCACAAGTATGACAAGTCAACTTTTGACGAGGACACTGCCGGTTCCTATGGCCCGGCTGGCCACAGTTAAAGCATGTGGGATCACGAACGGAGGTTCCGGCGGCACCTCGAAAACTCCCATAGAAACGAGCCGAACCGCCCGTAGAAATATTCGCAGCCTGAGATTTCTGCTGGCCTCCACCCTTGGGACCAGAAAAATTTCCAACTGACTTCTGCTTCTTGCTCTCACGAGCCACATCACTAGCCGTCACCGACATATCGTAAGCAAAAGCCCTACTCTGATAATCCTTCAAAGTAGTGCAGACGAGCCCAAACATATAGTCCCGAATTGACAGTTTCATCCGCCTAGAAAAGTGAAAAATTTTGTCGTTCTCCTAGACAACTTGGGTCTTCACGTAGCCCAACTCCTTGTTGAAATCGGCAATAGCTTGAGAGACAGGAATGTCCCGCGGTTGAGCATTTTAGAAGGCATGGACTCAAGCCTGTCTAACCGGCCACGGGTAATACTCGGTCTCCATTAGGTCCTTGAACTCCACCCATGAAGCAACGTGGTCCTTAGGCCCAACGGCCTCCCACCAATCAGTAGCGTCCCCAGTGAGAATGTACTGGGCAATAGGGACCTTACGGTCCTTGGGACAGTTGGTGGCAATGAAGACTTTAGATATCTCCTTGATCCACCCCTCCCAGCCGATCGGGTCAGAGGCTCCCGTAAACTGAGGAGGATGCATCTTGATGACATCTTGAAGCCAACGGTCTGCTCCGCCCTGATTAGCATGGGCCAGATTCGGGTTCTGAACCACCTGAGCTATAGCCCGCCATGTGGTTCACCATTTGCTGCATGACAGCCGCAATACCAAGGTCGGCGCCATCTTGAGAAGAAGCATGGCTATGATGGTCACCGGTACTGCCGGCTCCCTAAGAATGCGACGTGGCCGCCCCACCGGCTGCCCCATATCCGCGGCCGCGTCCACAGCCACGACCACGACCACGGCCCCTTCCAGCATCCATGATGGTGTTATGCGGTGGCAAACAACAACTCAATGATGAGTAAATGAGGGAAAATAACCACAGTTCAAGAACCGGAAATACGGTACGAGAAAACAAAGAATCGAGTAAGAAAAACTTACGAACACTGGAAGTACTGAGATGCTGGCAGGGATGTGACAATGTGCAAAACAAAACACAATTAGACCCAAATAACTGACAAGCCTAGGTATCCATAAACCTAGAGTTCTCCGATACCATTTTCTATAACACCCCCGAGATATTCGAAGTATATTACAGCGCCGTGGACTCTACATGGGACCCACCAGGCTAAAACAAGAAAAAACCACTCGACTAACCATCTCAGTTAGCGAGGACACACATTTAAATAATACAACATATAGAGATATGTCCGGAGCAACCAGCGTAATAAACATCAACCGATAATATAGCAATTTGAGTTAATATAAAACGAAGTTCGGAGTGAAAAGCCTAAGTACTCGCGAGTACAATCTATAAGTTTATAAATGTGGGAAACAACCATATCGAAAGGGACAAGAGAAATAAGAAGACTCGAATGCACATGTCAACGACCCTGGCCAACATCCTCGTACTGTCCCAGCGCCCGGTCGTCCGACAGAACATAACCTGAAATCCATAACAAGAATTTCCCCAAAACTGGTCACCAAAGGGGTTAGAAATTACGCTAGTACAATTAATCAAGGCAAACCATTCGCTTACACGTTTCATAGTACAATGCACCAAATCATTTCAAAACCAAAACCAGACATGTCTTTTCCGGAAACAAACAGTCAATCACATTTGCCTAGGACCGGGACGAAGCCACAAATCCCAGTCGAGGCCTCTAAGGACCCTCCCGAGCTGGCCATATCATAAAACAAATCACGCATGTGCATCGCCTAGGACCGGGACTGTAATACCCGTAATTTCGATTTCCGGTAATTTCTTTTTTTCGGCGGAAGTTCGTTTTGACGACTCGCCTATGACCGTTTCGTCATTCTGAGAATGATTAATTCTACACTTTTCGTCATCCGAGTTCATTTGGATGTCGTTTTGTTGAGTTCCGTGCTTTTTAGCGACTTTTCCGTACTTGAGTTCGATTCTTGCGAATCTCATTCGAAACTGCTGTTTCGAGTTTCCCGTAAGTCCGTTTAACTTTGTTAGATGTGTTATGAACTTCGGTTTGGTTATTCAATCACGTATCGTGATTTTCGGACGTTTTGGGCCATTTTCGTAATTTCCCAAAGTTTTGGGTAATTACTTCCGTTGTCGAATTTCCAGCCTTCGGGTGGTTGGAATTGTGTGTTCTATTAGCTCTTAGATTCGTCTTTGCGAGTACTTCATAACCGTATCTCCGATTTTTACTCAGGTTCGGGTCGTCGGCCGAGTCGGCCGTCAGCGGTGGCCACGGCCGAGTCACGGCCGAGTTACGCCGTAAGGTGCGATTCTGGCCGTAATGTGTGCCAGTTACGGCCGTAAGGCGTGATCGGGTACGGCCGTATGGGCGCTGGGCATCTTCCGGACGAAGGCCGGTCACGGCCGTAATGTGTGCCAGTTACGGCCGTAAGTGTCCGACAGTTGCTGGGTAGATTTTTTGACGAATGCCGGTTATGGCCGTAAGGACTGCCGAGTACGGCCGTAAGGGCCGAGTTACGGCCGTAAGGCACTGCCGGTTACGGACGTAACCCTGCCGGCTATATATAGCCTGGGCTCGGCCAGACTTCGTTTTTTTTCATTTTTCCTCATTTCTGTGCGGCTGCGGACGGGAGTGACCGGTAGGAGGTGTTCTTGGCCGATTCTATTCATTTCCAAAGCATTTTGGAAGATCCTTGTTGATTATATCAACATCTAATCCGTGTTCTTCGCCGAATCGAGGTAATCTCTTGAAATCTCCTAGGGTTGACTTTCGAGATTTCTTTTTAATCTTTGTTGTTCGTCCTATTTCGATGATTTGGTTGATGTTATTGAACCTTATTAATCGTGTTCTATGGGTTGTATATCCATATTTCGAGTTTGTTCAACTCGATTAGTGATTCGAGTGTTCTTGGGAGTTATCGAACATTGAGTGTTCGATTAAATGTCCCAATGAGTGTCCCTTCGATAATTTGGTGAGATTTCCGTTGTTTTTGACCTCGATTCTCATTATGATCGTATCTTTGTGTTCTTGGCCATTTTGGGGGAAACCCTTGAAATTTGTGTCGTTCGTCCCTTCAGTTCAACGACGTTAGGTCGTGCTATGGAACTCGTTTTCATTGTTGTTATTGTTGTTCGTAGTTTATTGTCGCGGGTTAACGTTCGGTGGAGTCGGCGGGTTTGTGGTCGGTTCGTGCCAACCTACTTCGGTCGATTCTCCGCATTGTTCTTATATGAGGCAAGTACCTTGTCCATACTTTTCTTGTTTCGTGGATATGATGATTGGTGACCGTCTCAATGTGTTTGTTTGGTTATTTGAAACGAGTTTTCAAAAGATTTGGCTAGCCTTGTTAAAGGCTCACTTTCAAAACGCGCGTGTTTTGTAAATTGTGTGGGTTGTAAGTGATTGTGTGAATCCTATGGATATGTTTGATGTTGATGATGCACTTGGTATTTGCATGTGGACGTATATTGTTTCATTTCGGTGCATTATGGTTCGATGTGGTGTTTTGCTAAGTGTTTGATGCCTCTGGGTGAATTGTTTGGATATCCTTGGTGTGATATGTTATTTGTGCATGATTGATTCGCTAGCCAGCTCGGGAGGGTCCGACGGGATCACGGAGTGGGATTCGTGGCTTCGTCCCGGTCCCAGGCGACGTGTGGTGCTTGAGTATTTCGCTAGCCAGCTCGAGAGGGTCCGACGGGATCACGGAGTGGGATTTGTGGATTCGTCCCGGTCCTAGGCGATGCGAGTACATGTTTTGTGAATGTGTTTGCTCACCTCGGGAGGGTTCGACGGGACCACGGAGGGAATTCCAATGGCTTCGACCTGGGTTCACGAGTGAAACTTCACCGCTATGTGTGTATATTTTGTGATTGTTTTCGCTCACCTCGGGAGGGTCCAATGGGATCACGGAGGGAGTCCAATGGTATAACCCTGGATTCACGAGTGTGGTTGCTTATGTTTTGTGAATGTGTTTGCTCACCTCGGGAGGGTTCGAAGGGACCACGGAGGGAATTCCAATGGCTTCGACCTAGATTCTCAAGTAAAACTTCACGAGTTGGTATTGATTTTATGTCCGTCCAGGACGCGTGACGTGGGTTTTAACCCTGTGTATTGTTGTCGGTTTTCTATTTGTGAAAACAAAACCTTTGGGCTGTGACCCTGTTGATTTTGGAAAGAGAAGGATTCGGTAATCCTAAATTGTTTTCTATTAAAACTCTCGATGACATTTTAAACTGTTTTATAAATTGTTTTCCCTTGACTTGTGACCTTTCGGTTTCAGAATGATTTACCAAACTCTTGCCTCGGGAAGTACTTTTGTTACGTTTGGATCTTTGAGGATTCCTGATTATTATTGTCCTTGGAACTTGTATTGTATGGCTCGTATATTTGCACTTGTTCTTGCACTAGCAAAACAGTGGAGTTTTGCTAACCCCTGAGTATTCGGGGGGTGGATGTCTGTTTTTGCATTCAGGTTTGGGAGCATAACACAGGGTCGGCACGAAGGATGATGAAAGATGAACGATACTAATCACACGAGGATCCGTATGAGGTCATTGGTTTAGTTATAGTTTATTTTCCGCTGCAGTATTCTTTCCCCGTTGTACGGGAGTGTGTTGTATTCGACCCCTGCATGGGCATGTATTGTGTTTGAGTTGTATGTATTCATTGAAAGACCAAATCGGTCTACGGAGTCATTTTAGCCTTAAAGGCATTGTTGAGATGTTCTATGTTGTTACCATCCTGGTAGATCCTTGAGGAAAGGTTCTACGGCGTGTAATATCCCTGAGCGGATTGGGGGTGTTACATAAATGGTATCGGAGCTTAGGTTGTGGAAACCTAGGTTGTCGGGTCAGTGGTGTCTGTTGTGTTTTTATCGTCGGATTTTGTCTGACTGAGTCGTGTCGCGACGCGTCGTCTGAGTTTGTTGGTCGTGATTAGTATCGTAGGGCGATCATCATCTTCGTGCGACCTGTGGATGTAAGTTTCCCTTCTTTGTGTTTGTGCCTCGTCTGATACGAGTTACTTGTATGATTACCCGTTAAGTGATGGAATTCTCTTATGGATTTTGATTTCGTGATATGTGGTTATTTGACCCTCATATTTCGTTTATATGAGGAGTAGTGTTGCTAGATTGTGCATGTTTGACTTTATTTCTTTTATTCGCTGCGTGAGTTCTTTTGTATTGGCTTTCGGTATTTTACCGACTGAGTTTTATTTCGAAAACCGATTTCCTTAACCGAGTTTTTGGCATTATGGCCTTGATCGTTTTGGCAAAATTCTTATGACGGTATTTAGTATTTTGTAAATGGCTTTTGTAAGTTTTTGAAATATTACCGTCATCGGCCTTTTTGACGTTTTTGTAAATGGTTTTTAGCCTGGTGGGTTCCAGCGCGGGACCCACGGCGCTATAATGTTTCGTGTAATTACCTGATATTTTTGGGCATTCTAGCCCATTGAATTATTTTTGAAAACCTTGAGTATCTTAGGAAATTAAAATTCGAGACGTACTTTTAAAACGAATTATTTTCTTGCGGTGTTTTCAAGGTGCTTTCTAATGCCGCAATACATTTCAAAAATTTTCCAGTTGAGGACCAAAAATATTTTGAGATATTTTCAAATGCAGTTGCTTAGACCCAAGGGTCGAATATTTTTGAAAGTTTTTCACTAAAAGAAAGGTGTCCTCATTTTTGTTCAAACGCAAGATGATTTTCAAAGTCTCGATAATGGTGTTTGTACTACTTTTTGTAAAATGATACTCAAGATCAACGGGTGTTTCCAAACTGTTTTCAAAAGGTGGTTTTTGTTTTAAAACCCATCATTTCGTGCTTGTGGTCGGAGAAAGTGTGTATGATGTTGGTATTGTTGTTAGGGTGTTAGCCCTCCGAATTGTGATTGAATTGGTGGTGTGAACGTTGAGTCGTTCGCCACGCATATGTTTTGTTAGCCCTTTGTGGGAGGGGTGATAACGGTCTTTAATGTTGTCATTTCGCGGTGGCTTGCGTGTTATCGCACCTGTGTGAGCTGTTAAAGCTTGGGTTTGTACGTTTGTGTACATGTGTGATTGTTTCATGATGTTTGTAATTATGTACTGGTTATTGTTCGGGCCGTTGAGGTCGCCGAACGATACCATCGTTACTGTAGTGTTTGTGTGTGTATTATTTACGATGGTAATCGTTGTATATGATATGTGTTATGATTCCTTGTTGTGCTGAGTTGGCATCTCCAGTTTGTTGTTTTGTGATGTTATGTTCCATTGTATCTAGCATTTGTATTTTCGGTATGCCGAGCCGAGGCATTTCAACCGTGATGTGTCGGGGGAATGTACGTACAATTTGTCCTTCTCGTCAGTAACACATTTCGAGTGTGGACTCGAGGGACACCGAATTCAGTTTTGCGAATTGGGTACCGAGACTTTTGGAGTTCACGCTTCAGCACAGTTATCAGAATCGGCTTTGAGAGGCCTTCGAAGGATGTTTCTGTCGGTTGCTTGTTGTGTCGTCACCTTGATTTCGTTGTTGTGAGTTTCGGGGACGACACTTCTTTTAGAAGAGGTCGAATATAATACCCGTATTATTTTTGGCTTCTGCATTTTCCCTTTCTCAATTCTATCGACTCGCTCGTGTTCGTTGGTACTTTCTGAACTTGTTTTGTATTTCAGTTTCATTGTTCGAACGAGCTGTGATCTTGTTTTGGGTCGATCTGGTTATCGATGTGACTTTTCCGAGTTCGGTTCGATTCTAGTGAACCTTGTTCGGAAGTAACATCTTTTGGTTCTACTAGTTCCTTTATTCGAAGTGGATCGAATTTTGAACTTCCGTATTTTCGACTCTGTCGACTCGTTTATGTTCATTGACATTTTCCGAGCTTGTCCTGCCCCTTGCTTTTGTTGATCGAACGAGTGTGGGATTGTTTCGGAATAACTCGTTTGTCATTGTGACTTTTCAATTGCTATTCCCTTTCCTGCGGATCTTATGTGAATGCAAATCTTGTTGTTTTCACCGGCTCATATATTGTCTCGAGTCGAGATGTGAACCTTGGAGTTGTTGTTTAAATTTTATTGTTCTTCGTGATTCGAACATGATTGTTCGGTTTTTGTTGATCTCGTTTTGTGATTGTTGAACATGTTTGGGAAATTAGTATCGTTTTCGATCTTCCAACCCTTGGGCGGTGGAATTCCGTATTTGTTCAGTGTTTGGCTCGCGTTTTGATTGATGAACTGTTGGGTTGGTCAATCGTATTGATTTTCGTTTGTTGTGTTTTGTGATTGTTCGGATAATCGACTCGATTGTATTATCCGTTTGATGACGCTTGTCATTTGTTGGCCTTATTAGATCCCTATCGGCGACGTTGTGTTGGTCGTCGTGGAGCGTGTTTTCACGTCGTATATTCCTTTGTGTTACTTGTAACGTTTCGCCAATGGGCGTAAGTTACGCGTTTCTTGTGTATCTCGTTGAGTTTTCCTGGCGGGATATTGCTTCTCCCTACCTGTTTTAAGTTTCGGGACGAAACTTCTTTTAAGGAGGGTAGAATGTAATACCCGTAATTTCGATTTCCGGTAATTTGTTTTTTTTTCGGCGGAAGTCCATTTTGACGACTCGCTCATGACCGTTTCATCATTCTGAGAATGATTAATTCTACACTTTTCGTCATCCGAGTTCATTTCGATGTTGTTTTGTTGAGTTCCGTGCTTTTTAGCGACTTTTCCGCACTTGAGTTCGATTCTTGCGAATCTCGTTCGAAACTACTGTTTCGAGTTTCCCGTAAGTCCGTTTAACTTTGTTAGATGTGTTATGAACTTCGGTTTGGTTATTCGATCACGTATCGTGATTTTCGGACGTTTTGGGCCATTTTCATAATTTTCCAAAGTTTTGGGTAATTACATCCGTTGTCGAATTTCGAGCCTTCGGGTGGTTGGAATTGTGTGTTCTCTTAGCTCTTAGATTCGTCTTTGCGAGTACTTCGTAACCGTATCTCCGATTTTTACTCAGGTTCGGGTTCCGGGGTCGTCCGGGCCGTCGGAGTGGCCACGACCGAGTCACTACGTGAGTGGCACTGCCTCGCCGAGTTACGGCCGTAAGGTGCCGGTTACGGCCGTAATGTGTGCCAGTTATGGCCGTAAGGCGTGATTGGGTACAGCCGTACGGGCGCTGGTCATCTTCCGGACGAAGGCTTCTGGCCGTAATGTGTGCGATACGCCGTAAGTGTCCGGCGCTTGCCGGGCGATTTTTTGACGACGCCGTTACGGCCGTAAGGATCGCGAGTATGGCCGTAAGGGCCGAGTTACGGCCGTAAGGCATCGCTGTTACGGCCGTAACCCCGCGGCTATATATAGCCCGGGCTCGGCCGACTTCGCTTTTTTCATTTTTCCTCGTTTCAGGCGGCCGCGACGGAGTGACCGGTAGGAGGTGTTCTTGGCCGATTCTACTCATTTCCAAAGCATTTTGGAAGATCCTTGTTGATTATATCAACATCTAATCCGTGTTCTTCGCCGAATCGAGGTAATCTCTTGAAATCTCCTAGGGTTGACTTTCGAGATTTCTTTTTAATCTTTGTTGTTCGTCCGATTTCGATGATTTGGTTGATGTTATTGAACATTTTTAATCGTGTTCTATGGGTTGTATATCTATATTTCGAGTTTGTTCAACTCGATTAGTGATTCGAGTGTTCTTGGGAGTTATCGAACATTGAGTGTTCGATTAAATGTCCCAATGAGTTTCCCTTCGATAATTTGGTGAGATTTCCGTTGTTTTTGACCTCGATTCTCATTGTGATCGTATCTTTGTGTTATTGGCCATTTTGGGGGAAACCCTTGAAATTTGTGTCGTTTGTCCCTTCAATTCAACGACTTTAGGTCGTGCTATGGAACTCGTTTTCATTGTTGTTATTGTTGTTCGTAGTTTATTGTCGCGGGTTAACATTCGGTGGAGTCGGCGGGTTCGTGTAATACCCGTGATTTCGATTTCCGATAATTTCTTTTTTTTTCGGCGGAAGTCCGTTTTGATGACTCGCTCATGACCGTTTCGTCATTCTGAGAATGATTAATTCTGCACTTTTTGTCATCCGAGTTCGTTTCGGTGTCGTTTTGTTGAGTTCTGTGCTTTTTAGCGGTTTTTCCGCACTTGAGTTCGATTCTTGCGAATCTCGTCTGAAACTGTTGTTTCGACTTTCTCGTAAGTTCATTTAATGTTATTATTCATGTTGCAAGCTTTTTCTTGGTGTTTCGATCACGTATCGTGATTTTCGGGCATTTCGGGCCATTTTCGTAATTTCCCAAAGTTTGGGGTAATTACTTTCCGTTGTCGAATTTCGAGCCTTCGGGTGGTCGGAATCGTGTGTTCTCTTAGTGCTCGGATTCGTCTTTGCGAGTACTTCGTAACCCTATCTTCAATTCGTAATCAGGTTCGGGTTTCGGGGTCGTTCGGGCCGTCGGAGTTGGTCCCGGCCGAGTCATGGCCGGGCATGCTGGGGCCAGGCCAGCCCTGGCCGAGTAACGTGCGGTAGTGATCGGCAGTTACGTACGTAAGGCCGGTTACGTACGTAAGGCCCTGGACGGTAACGTACGTAACGCGTCCGGCATTTCCAGGCAGTGCGTTCGGCCATGGCCGGTTACGTACGTTTAGAAATCTAATTTTGGGGATTTTGGGTATTTTGTTCGATTTCGTCCGTTTAATCCGATTTAACTTAGGTTTGTGATGGATTGATGATTATTTAGATGTATTATATCATTTCCTTTATTATTCCATGGTTGGATCGTATCGATTCGTTGTTTTGGTCGAGTTCTTGATCGACGCCTTGAAGGTGTCCGGTAGAATGTCATAGAGGGGTTTTCGGACATTCTACGATTATTCTTCCTCGTATGATCGATGATTTATTGATTATATGTTATTAGGGTCGAGTTTCTTGCGAAGAAACCGAGTTGAACCCTTCCGTTCGTTGTCGTCTTCCTTTTCGATAGCATCGGGCGTTTCGAAGCTTCCCGGTTGAGCCGTGTTCGTCGGAATACTTGCGTGCCGATTTCGAGGCAAGTATCTTGCCCATACTTTTCATGTTTCGCAGACGGAATCATTGATAAATGATTTTATGAGCAATTTGAATGTTTTAATGAACTTTTAAAAGGATCGGTATGTTCTCGATAATTGTTGTCTTTCAAAAGATAACTCGTATGCTTCGTAGATTAATGTGCTTTTGGAATATGTGCGTTAGTTTCATATGTTGGAAGATTTTGATCATGTTTAGTGATGTTAGTAGGCCGAAATTATTTGCCGAGGATTGTGTACTGAAATGTGTAAATGTTCGCGAATATGGGACGTTTTGTGATATTTGTTGTTATTCCTTCGTAAGGAGGTTGTGGCGCTTAGTCTTTGTTTGGTATTGGTAATTGCTTGTGATTGTGTGATATTAGTTGTGAGTATACGTCGACTAAAGTGGCCATTCTAGCGAAGTACCTAGCATTTGTTGCATATTCTAGTATTCGGATTATGGCTTCTCGTGGTGTTGTGGATGATATGTGTATGTTCACCTAGGGACGGTCAGACGGACCTCTAGGGATACGTATTGCCGTGAGTGTACGTATCACGAACTGTGGTTAACCACCCGGGGATGTCCGACGGCTCTGCGGGGTGCGACGGCCGTGAGTCTCGTACCAACGGTTAACTTTGAAATGTGTTGTTGGAGAACTGTGATTTTTGGCGCATATTTCGTCCGATTAGAATGGCAGTCAAATGGTATCGTATTTACCGGAATGGCACCGATAAATGTGTTGTGTGATTTGTCCCTTAACCGTGATAATTTGATAAGGGTACGCGAGTCCCGTGGTTGCCTGTATTGTAGCTCTGTGGTGTGTTGAGTTCGACCGTATGGTCGAGTTGCAAAGGTGTGCTCTCTGCTGTCGTTCTGTGAGACTGTTGTCATGGTAATGTTTGACACGGTGTAGTTTCCGTCGGGTTATTCTTGCGAGTAAGTGATGTGGGTGAATTGGGTCGTGAACTCCGTGTTTGTAATTGGAATGTTATGATTGGGTCGTGGACCCCGCATTTTGTTATCGGAATCGTATTTTGAAATAAATGATTTTTGGGCGGCGTCCCTAAGTGTTTCGAAAGGCTTGAAAATTCTTAAACCCCAAATGCTTTCAGAACTCCCGAGATCGTAAAATGTTTTGTAAGATGTAAAATGATTTCGTTCCTATCTTTCATAATTCAAACTGTTTTGACCAAGTGAATTATCTCGGGAATTATATTCATGATCTCTATGTTCTTGGAGTATGATATGTATGGCTTGTCATTGTATTTATACTTGCACTAGCAAAACAGTGGAGTTTTGCTAACCCCCGAGTATTCGGGGGGTGGATGTCTGTTTTGCGTCCAGGTACTTGCAGGTTGCTGGGGAGCAATTCACAGGATCGTTACGAAGGATGATGGAAGATGGCGATACTAATCACATGTAGACCGGTGTTGAGTATTTGGTGATGTCTTGTTTTGTCCTTCCGTTGTGTTTATTTTTCCCTATGTGGGAACGTTGATTTATGTTAACCCCTGCGTGGGTATGAGTTACGAGAAAGAGTAATGTATGGTTGATGTGTATGTTGTGGTAAAAGACCAAATCGGTCTAATGGTCTGTTAATTACCCATGTCGGTATGTATTGTATTGTGGTGTTTCTGTATTTAGCCTGGTAGATCCTCATGGAGAGGGTCTACGGCGCTGTAATATTCCCGAGTAGTTTGGGGGTGTTACAGAATATGGTATCAGAGATTAGGTTGCGGAAACCTAGGCTGTCGGGTCGAGTTTTGTGTTGTCGGGTCTTGTCTTGTCTTGTCTTGTCAGATTTTGTCTGACTGAGTCGTGTCGCGACGCGTCGTCTGAGGTGTCGGTCGTGATTAGTATCGAGGTGCAGCCATCGTCTTCGTGCGACCTGTAGATGTAAGTCTCCCTTCTTTGTGTTTGTGCCTCGTCTGATGCTAGTTACTTGTATGATTATTCGTTAAGTGATTGAATCCTTCTGTGGATTTTGATTTCGTGATGTGTGGGTATTTGACTCTCATCTTTTATTTGTATGAGGGGTGGTGTCGCTGCAAATGTATTTACGAACTGTATTTTATCCGCTGCGTGAGTCCTTTAAAAATGACTTTCAGTATTTTGCAAACTGAGTTCTAATTCGTAAAACCGATTCCCTAAATTTAGTTTTGGCATTTTGGCCTTGAATGTTTTATGACGGTTTGATAAAGAATTTTTGTGAGTTTTGGGCATTCTGGCCTATTAAATTTTTGAAAACCTTGAGTATCTTAGAAAATTAAATTTCGAGACGTACTTTTAAAACGAATTATTTTCTTGCGGTGTTTTCAAGGTGCTTTCTAATGCCGCAATACATTTCAAAAATTTTCCCGTTGAGGAGCAAAAATATTTTGAGATATTTCTGAAAGTTTTTCGCTAAAAGAAAGTGTCCTCATTTTTTTTTATCAAACGCATGATGGTTTTTAAAGTCTCGACAATAATATTTGTTCAACTTTTTGAAAGGTGATACTCAAGATCAACTAGTGTTTCCAAAATCATTTTTTTTTTCAAAGGTGGTTTTCATTTTTAAAACCTTTTGTTCCTGTTTGCGGTGCGGGAATGTATGTATAAGGTTCGCACTTTCGTTAGGGTGTTAACCCCCGAGTTGTGATTGAATTGGTGGTGTGAGCGCTGAGTCGTTCGCCACGTAATCGTTGTATTAGCCCTCGGTGATAAGTGTGGGGTTGATCTTTAACGTTGTCATTTCGTGGTGATTTGCGTGCTATCGCACATGTGCGAGCTGTTAAAGCTTGGGTTTGTACGTTTGTGTAAATGTGTGATTGTTCATGATGTTTTGTGATTATGTGCTGGTTATCGTTTGGGCCGTTGAGATCGTCGAACGATGTCGTGGTTGTTGTGATCTTAGTATGTGTTGATATGTTATGCCAAGTTGGCATCTCCGGTTTGTTGTTTTGTGATGTTATGTTCCATTGTATCTAGCATTTGTATATTCGGTATGCCGAGTTGAGGCGTTTCAACCGTGATGTGCCGGGGCATGCATGTGTAAATTGTCCTTCTTGTCAGCAACGCGTTTCAATTGCGGGCTCGAGGGACACCAAATTTAGTTTTGCGAATTGACTACCGAGACTTTCGGAGTTCGCGCTTCAGCACAGTTATCAGGATCGGCTCTGAGAGGCCCAGTAGAGATTTTTCTGTCGGTTGCTTTTTGTGTGGTTACCTTGTTTCTGTTGTTGTGAGCTGCGGGGACGACATTTCTTTTATAAGAGGTCAGATGTAATACCCGTACTATTTTTTTTTTTGACTTCTGCAGTTTTTCCTTCTAAATTCTATCGACTTGCACGTGTTCGTCGATACTTTTTAAACTTGTTTGATGTCTCGGTTGTCATCGTTCGACCTAGTTGTGACCTTGTTTCAGATCAATCTGTTTATCATCGTGACTTTTCCGAGTTCGGTTCGATTCTTGTGAACCTTGTTTGGAAGTAACATCTTTCACTTTCTACCAGTTCTTTTAATGTCTGGAGTTGAAGTGGGGACTTCGGAGTCATTGTTCGGCTGTTGTCATTCGATCGTTGTTACTCGATAATTGTTTTTTTTTCGATCGTTGTTGTTCGATCATTGTTATTTGACCGTTGTTGTTCGATCATTGTTATTTGATCATTGTTGTTCGGTCGTTGTGGTTCGATCATTGATTGTTCAGATTTTGTTGACCCCGTTTCGTGATTGTTGAACGTTCAGACTCCTTCCTAATTTCCTTATGTTCGGAAAATTAGTCTCGTTTCGATCTTCCAACCCTTGGGCAGTGGAATTCCGTATTTGTTCAGCGTTTGGCTCGCGTTTTGATTAGTGTACTGTTGGGGTGGTCAATCATATTGATTTTCGTTCGTTGTGTTTTGTGATTGTTCGGATAATCGACTTGGTTGTATTACCTGTTTGATGACGCTTGTCACTTGTTGGCTTTATTATTTCTCTATCGGTGGCGTTGTGTTGGTCGTCGTGGAGCATGTTTTCACACCGTATGTTCCTGTGCATTTCTTGCAGCGTTTCGCCGTCGGGCGCGAGTTTTCGGTTTTTGGGTATCTCGTCGAGTTTTCCTAACAGTGGATATTGCTTCTCCCTACTTATTTTAAGTTTCGGGACGAAACTTCTTTTAAGGATGGTAGAATGTAATACCCGTGATTTCGATTTCCGGTAATTTCTTTTTTTTCGGCGGAAGTCCGTTTTGATGACTCGCTCATGACCGTTTCGTCATTCTGAGAATGATTAATTCTGCACTTTTTGTCATCCGAGTTCGTTTCGGTGTCGTTTTGTTGAGTTCTGTGCTTTTTAGCGGTTTTTCCGCACTTGAGTTCGATTCTTGCGAATCTCGTCTGAAACTGTTGTTTCGACTTTCTCGTAAGTTCATTTAATGTTATTATTCATGTTGCAAGATTTGGCTTGGTGTTTCGATCACGTATCGTGATTTTCGGGCATTTTGGGCCATTTTCGTAATTTCCCAAAGTTTGGGGTAATTACTTTCCGTTGTCGAATTTCTAGCCTTCGGGTGGTCGGAATCGTGTGTTCTCTTAGTGCTCGTATTCGTCTTTGCGAGTACTTCGTAACCGTATCTTCGATTCGTACTCAGGTTCGGGTTTCGGGGTCGTTCGGGCCGTCGGAGTTGGTCCCGGCCGAGTCATGGCCGGGCATGCTGGGGCCAGGCCAGCCCTGGCCGAGTAACGTGCGGTAGTGATCGGCAGTTACGTACATAAGGCCGGTTACGTACGTAAGGCCCTGGCCGGTAACGTACGTAACGCGTTCGGCATTTCCAGGCAGTGCGTTCGGCCATGGCCGGTTACGTACGTAAGCCATGGCCGGTTACGTACGTAACCCGGCCGGCAGTCGGCCTATTTAAGGCCAGCAGACGTTTTCTTCAGCCATTTTCTCACCTGTTTTCTTCCCTTCCGCGACCTTAGGCGTGTATATCATGGATCCATGTTGTTGGGCAATCAATCCATGAAGTCTTGGAGTTCATATCATCAATCATCCATCCTATAACATCCTTTGAACGAGCGAATCAGGTCAGATTTTCTAGAAATCTAATTTTGGGGATTTTGGGTATTTTGTTCGATTTCGTCCGTTTAATCCGATTTAACTTAGGTTTGTGATGGATTGATGATTATTTAGATGTATTATATCATTTCCTTTATTATTCCATGGTTGGATCGTATCGATTCGTTGTTTTGGTCGAGTTCTTGATCGACGCCTTGAAGGTGTCTGGTAGAATGTCATAGAGGGGTTTTCGGACATTCTACGATTATTCTTCCTCGTATGATCAATGATTTATTGATTATATGTTATTAGGGTCGAGTTTCTTGCGAAGAAACTGAGTTGAACCCTTCCGTTCGTTGTCGTCTTCCTTTTCGATAGCATCGGGCGTTTCGAAGCTTCCCGGTTGAGCCGTGTTCGTCGGAATACTTGCGTGCCGATTTCGAGGCAAGTATCTTGCCCATACTTTTCATGTTTCACAGACGGAATCATTGATAAATGATTTTATGAGCAATTTGAATGTTTTAATGAACTTTTAAAAGGATCGGTATGTTCTCGATAATTGTTGTCTTTCAAAAGATAACTCGTATACTTCGTAGATTAATGTGCTTTTGGAATATGTGCGTTAGTTTCATATGTTGGAAGATTTTGATCATGTTTAGTGATGTTAGTAGGCCGAAATTATTTTCCGAGGATTGTGTACTGAAATGTGTAAATGTTCGGCGAATATGGGACGTTTTGTGATATTTGTTGTTATTCCTTCGTAAGGAGGTTGTGGCGCTTGGTGCTGTTTGGTATTGGTAATTGCTTGTGATTGTGTGATATTAGTTGTGAGTATACGTCGACTAAAGTGGCCATTCTAGCGAAGTACCTAGCATTTGTTTGCATATTCTAGTATTCAGATTATGGCTTCTCGTGGCGTTGTGGATGATATGTGTATGTTCACCTAGGGACGGTCTGACGGGACCTCTAGGGATACGTATTGCCGTGAGTGTGCGTATCACGAACTGTGGTTAACCACCCAGGGATGTCCGACGGGTCTCTGCGGGGTGCGACGGCCGTGAGTCTCGTACCAACGGTTAACTTTGAAATGTGTTGTTGGAGAACTTTGATTTTTGGCGCATATTTCGTCTGATTAGAATGGCAGTCCAAATGGTATCGTACTTGGATGGAATGGCACCGATAAATGTGTTGTGTGATTTGTCCCTTAACTGTGATAATTTGATAAGGGTACGCGAGTCCTGTGGTTGCTCTGTGTATTGTAGCTCTGTGGTGTGTTGAGTTCGACCGTATGGTCGAGTTGCAAAGGTGTGCTCTCTGCTGTCGTTCTGTGAGACTGTTGTCATGGTAATGTTTGACACGGTGTAGTTTCCGTCGGGTTATTCTTGCGAGTAAGTGATGTGGATGAATTGGGTCGTGAACTCCGTGTTTGTAATTGGAATGTTATGATTGGGTCGTGGACCCCACATTTTGTTATCGGAATCGTATTTTGAAATAAATGATTTTTGGGCGGCGTCCCTAAGTGTTTCGAAAGGCTTGAAAATTCTTAAACCCCAAATGCTTTCAGAACTCCCGAGATCGTAAAATGTTTTGTAAGATGTAAAATGATTTCGTTCCTATCTTTCATAATTCAAACTGTTTCGACCAAGTGAATTATCTCGGGAATTATATTCATGATCTCTATGTTCTTGGAGTATGATATGTATGGCTTGTCATTGTATTTATACTTGCACTAGCAAAACAGTGGAGTTTTGCTAACCCCCGAGTATTCGGGGTGGATGTCTGCTTTGCGTCCGTGTACTTGCAGTTCTTTGGGAGCAATTCACAGGATCGTTACGAAGGATGATGGAAGATGGCGATACTAATCACATGTAGACCGGTGTTGAGTATTTGGTGATGTCTTGTTTTGTCCTTCCGTTGTGTTTATTTTTCCCTATGTGGGAACGTTGATTTATGTTAACCCCTGCGTGGGTATGAGTTACGAGAAAGAGTAATGTATGGTTGATGTGTATGTTGTGGTAAAAGACCAAATCGGTCTAATGGTCTGTTAATTACACATGTCGGTATGTATTGTATTGTGGTGTTTCTGTATTTAGCCTGGTAGATCCTCATGGAGAGGGTCTACGGCGCTGTAATATTCCCGAGTGGTTTGGGGGTGTTACAGTTCGTGGTTGGTTCGTGCCAACCTACTTCGGTCGATTCTCCGCGTTCTTCTTATTCGAGGCAAGTACCTTGTCCATACTTTTCTTGTTTCGTGGATATGATGATTGGTGACCGTCTCAATGTGTTTGTTTGGTTATTTGAAACGAGTTTTCAAAAGATTTGGCTAGCCTTGTTAAAGGCTCACTTTCAAAATGCGTGTGTTTTGTAAATTGTGTGGGTTGTAAGTGATTATGTGAATCCTATGGATATGTTTGGTGTTGATGATGCACTTGGTATTTGCATGTGGACGTATATTGTTTCATTTCAGTGCATTGTGGTTCGACGTGGTGTTTTGCTAAGTGTTTGATGCCTCTGGGTGAATTGTTTGGATATCCTTGGTGTGATATGTTATTTGTGCATGATTGATTCGCTAGCCAGCTCGGGAGGGTCCGACGGGATCACGGAGTGGGATTCGTGGCTTCGTCCCGGTCCTAGGCGACGTGTGGTGCTTGAGTATTTCGCTAGCCAGCTCGGGAGGGTCCGACGGGATCACGGAGTGGGATTTGTGGCTTTGTCCCTGCCCTAGGCGATGCGAGTACATGTTTTGTGAATGTGTTTGCTCACCTCGGGAGGGTTCGACGGGACCACGGAGGGAATTCCAATGGCTTCGACCTGGGTTCACGGGTGAAACTTCACCGCTACGTGTGTATATTTTGTGATTGTTTTCGCTCACCTCGGGAGGGTCCGATGGGATCACGGAGGGAGTCCAATGGTATAACCCTGGATTCACGAGTGTGGTTGCTTATGTTTTGTGAATGTGTTTGCTCACCTCGGGTGGGTTCGACGGGACCACGGAGGGAATTCCAATGGCTTCGACTTGGATTCTCGAGTAAAACTTCACGAGTTGGTATTGATTTTATGTCCGTCAAGGACGCATGACATGGGTTTTAACCCTGTGTGTTGTTGTCGGTTTTCTATTTGCAAAAACAAAACCTTTGGGCTGTGACCCTGTTGATTTTGGAAAGAGAAGGATTCGGTAATCCTAAATTGTTTTCTATTAAAACTCTCGATGGCATTTTAAACTGTTTTATAAATTGTTTTCCCTTGACTTGTGACCTTTCGGTTTCAGAATGTTTTACCAAACTCTTGCCTCGGGAAGTACTTTTGTTACGTTTGGATCTTTGAGGATTCCTGATTATTATTGTCCTTGGAACTTGTATTGTATAGCTCGTATTTTTGCACTTGTTCTTGCACTAGCAAAACAGTGGAGTTTTGCTAACCCCTGAGTATTCGGGGGTGGATGCCTGTTTTTGCATTCAGGTTTGGGAGCATAACACAGGGTCGGCACGAAGGATGATGAAAGATGAACGATACTAATCACACGAGGATCCGTATGAGGTCATTGGTTTAGTTATAGTTTATTTTCCGCTGCAGTATTCTTTCCCCGTTGTACGGGAGTGCGTTGTATTCGACCCCTGCATGGGCATGTATTGTGTTTGAGTTGTATGTATTCATTGAAAGACCAAATTGGTCTACGGAGTCATTTTAGCCTTAAAGGCATTGTTGAGATGTTCTATGTTGTTACCAGCCTGGTAGATCCTTGAGGAAAGGTTCTACGGCGTGTAATATCCCTGAACGGATTGGGGGTGTTACAGGGACGAAGCCACAAATCCCACTTGAGGCCTCTAAGGACCCTCCCGAGCTGGCTAGCTAAACAAACTCATGAATCCAGACCATTGGATTCCCTCCGTGGCCTCGTAGGACCCTCCCGGGGTGAGCAAATCACACATAATATACATTACCATTTCACGTTAAGCATAAAGGTTTCCAAAAATACTTGCCTTGAATAATTGACGACGCAAAGAACGGAAAGAGAAATCACCAACGAACGCTAGGAACCAACGGAACCGAACCTAACGATTCGAAGAACATAATTACAACCAACTCTAAACGAATACAGAAATGGAATACACCCGAAAACCCGCCTACGATTCATGTATATTCGTATAAAAAAAACAACGAGGGCGGACCACAACCAAACCCTCTCGATTACGCAACAACCACGAAATATACCATGAATAAGTAGGGAAAACAAGAATACTAGCAAGATTAATCATACTCAACATGAATTAATCGACCATATGGAACGAATCGAAGAAAAACCCGAAAACCCCAATTTACTCAAAAGTAGGGTTCTTAGAAGATTTACCTTGGATTAGGATGAAAGATTCGTGTTGATGTTGTTATTATACACCAAGAACTCAAAGAAGATGATGGTTGAGATGATTGGCGGAAGAAATCGCCAAGAAATCGCCCAAAATCGCCAAAGCCGCGGAGAAGGAGGTGAAATGAGAAATAGATCCATCCAAAGTCAACTCCTCGGTATTTATAGCCACACGGCATAGCGCGCGCTAACGGCTAAGTGTTAGCGTGCGCTACCCAGTTATATCACAGTCCAGAACTCACTGTCCTGGACCGTTAGTGTGTGCTACTACTATCTAGCGTGCGCTAACAATGACTCGGTAGCGCGTGCTATCGAGCTATAGCATGCGCTACCTGGGCACCTGAACAAGCCCAGAACAAACTGCCCGGTACTTGACAGTCGTGTTAGCGCGCGCTAACGGATACTTAGCGCGCGCTAGTCCCCCGATATTAGCGTGCGCTAGACAACGTAGCGTACGCTAATCCGCTAGTCCAGGGGACTGGAATCAGAAATAAGTTCACTGCCACTCCTAGGGCTCAGCTCGGTAGCGCGCGCTACAAAGCAGACGTAGCGTGCGCTACTAAGGGATCCCTAGCGCGCGCTATGCAAAAAGATTAGCGCGCGCTAGGCACGGAATATTAACGGCCGAAAACACCGGAATATGAACGAAACATCAAACGGAACATCTCAAAACGCATAATAACATTGATTGGATCCACGACAACCCCGAATCGGCGGTTCCGAACAACAATTTCGAGAATCAAATTAATAGATGACGGAAGAACCAATAAACGTAGAACTGGATGACAAAAAGTCTCGAAACAATTATTCTCAAAAATTAATACGGTTACACGAGGGTCGCTAAAAAAGAGAAATACACGGAAAAATGAAAATACCGGGAAAAGAAAATGCGGATATTACAGAAGACGCTTGACATGATAATCCTAAGCCCGTAAGTTCTTATTATTATCTACAGATAGTAATAATAATTACTATTATTATAATTTATAACTATATCATAACTGCAACAAAATGTGATGCATAAATTTGAATTGATTATTAATATTAACTGAAAAGTTAATATATTAATAGCTTGGGTCAAAAGGGCTGAATATAAAGTTTCAAAAGTTGGTTGGGGGCAAATTGAATAATCTGGCAAAGTGAAGCTGAAATTGAATGAACTATAGATTTGGAGTGTTTAAATTGAATGAACTGAAAGTTATTACGTATAAAAACCCTTTATTACTTCTTCGCCCTCGGCCGACTCCCTCTCTCACTACAATCCAGAAACTCCCTCTCTCTCTAAGAAAATCAGCTTAGCGATACACACAAGGGATCGACACACGATGAACCACTCACACACACTCGCACAACACACTGGAAAAAAGAAGTTTGAGAATGGCCGGCCGAGCGGCTATGCAGCGTGCGGAGTGCAAAGATTTTGGGACCGAGAATTTGAGCAGGCTGAAGGGCTTAAAGGTTCTTTTTTTTTTTTTTGAAATCAACTGAGCTGGATTTTGATGTTAAAATTGGGATTTTTTAAACTAGGTTCTTCAAATGGAATTCCGTTTTGTGATTGTTTGAAGGTGATATACGGCTGACTCAGATCGAGTCGGCCTGTTTGGGAAGATAGGTCGCTATTTCCAGCCAAGGAACCGCAACAGTGATCTAATCCTTGGTTGAGTAAATTGAATTAATTCTGAGGAAATTAAATCATATAAAAATATCTGGTCTGGGAGGAACAAAGACTAAACTTTAGGCGATATGGAAATTCGATCAATTGGAGACGACTGAGGATAGGAGATGATGATTTGGCAGAAAGCATACGCTTGTGTATTGTAAAGATTGTCTACAATATAAAATATAGTATTTATACTGTTTGGGTTAGGTTTACGGTGGAAATTTGAGGAGTGTTCTCACTTGGGCTAGTATATGAATTGGGCCAAATAAAATTAAATGGACTATAATAATAAATAATAGTAATTGGGCTTAAAATAAGTAATAATAAATATAATAGTATTGGCTAATTAGAAATTCTTGGGTTTAAATAACTAAAATAATAATGGTAACAATAATAATAATAATAATAATAATAATAATACCAATAAGTAGGCCTTATGATGTATTGAGGACAATTAAATAAAATTTGACTCGGGCATAGAATCGAAGAGGTGAAACAGAATGAAATAAAATGAGAGATGAAACGACATGAATTGAAATGAGATAAATAAATTTGCATGATCATGAAAATAAAGTGAATTAAATAATAAAACTATTCGGCCATTAGTTTAAAATTAAACATGTTGTCTATAATTCATAATAAATGCATATACTAAATCGGAGCGTTACAACTTACCACATTAGCCTTGCCAGGATGATAGTGATGTTAGGAATATGCCCTCGAATGCCACCCAGAGGATGTATGATAGAGGGCATTGTACTTGTTATTATGTAAATTCTTAGCAGAAGGCAATTGTTTGTTTCTTTATTTACTGGAAGTCACTGGCATTCCTGACTCGTAAAACATATATAGAGAAACTATTCCATATATTTGAGATCAAACATTCCACTCCTTATTGGATAAGGGGATCGGTTATGGAAAAGTTTATGGTTCAAATACTTAATCGTTCTCAAGTCGATGAAACTTAACTGGGCATTAAGTTTATGTGTAGACTTGTATGGCGTGTTCTTTGACTTGGAGAGTGTATGTCGTCACTAATGGTTAGTCGATTTGTATACTCGGACTGACTCACCCTCAATTTGTCACACGGGATTTCACTCTGGTACTGTCAATGACGAAATCAAAAGGTTGTGATAGGTATTCGTAAACCTTCGACTTGAGGATTTAGTAGGGATGTGTTTGTGACGTTAATATTTTTACTAGAGTATTTCGATCTAGAAAACCAGAAGGTGAGGGTCAACCTTCGGGTTTGATGATTCCACTCTCAAGCACACGTCATATCGATCTCTTCAACCTGAAAGGAGTAACATAATTGGGGTAAGCTTTCAACTAGCTCAGTGTGGAGGGTACGCAATATGTCTAAGTTAATTTCTAAATATATTAGCAAGTATAAACAACACGACTGATAAATTCTGGAGCACTTCGGTTAGCCCGAAGGCTTTATGCACAATTAAATGCTTCTAAATGATTTACACATTTAAGTGCTTCTAACTGATTTCACATGCACATAAAAAGATAATATATAAAGCAATTAAAATAAACAAAAGCATATCAAATTCCCCACACGTGGATAAAATATAGTTCTTGAACTTGAATGTGATGAAGACGCTTGATTTGATAATTCTAAGCCCGTAAGTTCTTGTTATTATCTACAGATAGTAATAATAATTACTATTATTATAATTTATAACTATATCATAACTGCAACAAAATGTGATGCATAAATTAAAATTGATTATTAATATTAACTAAAAAGTTAATAGATTAATAGCTTGGGTAAAAAGGGCTGAATATAAAGTTTCAAAAGTTGGTTGGGGGCAAATTGAAGAATCTGGCAAAGTGAAGCTGAAATTGAATGAACTATAGAGTTGGGGTGTTTAAATTGAATGAACTGAAAGTTAATAGGTATAAAAACCCTTTCTCACTTCTTCTTCCTCGGCCGAATCCCTCTCTCACTACAATCCAGAAACACCCTCTCTTTCTAAGAAAATCAGCTTAGCGATACACACAAGGGCTGAATCGACACACGATGAACCACTCACATACACTCGCACAACACACTGGAAAAAAGAAATTTGAGAATGGCCGGCCGAGCGGCTATGCAGCGTGCGGAATGCAAAGATTTTGGGACCGACGATTTGAGCAGGCTGAAGGGCTTAAAGGTTCTTTTTTTTTTGAAATCAACCGAGCTGGATTTTGATGTTAAAATTGGGATTTTCTAATTTAGGTTCTTCAAACGGAATTCCGGTTTGTGATTGTTTTAAGGTGGTATACGGCTGAATCAGATCGAGTCGGCCTGTTTGGGAAGATAAGTCGCTATTTCCAGCCAAGGAACCGCAACAGTGGTCTAATCCTTGGTTGAGTAAATTGAATTAATTTTGATGAAATTAAATCATATAAAAATATCTGGTCTGGGAGGAACAAAGACTAAACTGTAGGGGATATGGAAATTCGATCAATTGGAGATGACTAAGGAGAGGAGATGATGATTTGGCAGAAAGCAAACAATTGTGTATTGTAGAGATTGTCTACAGTATAAAGTATAGTATTTTGGGTTAGGTTTAAGGTGGAAATTTGAGGAGTGTTCTCACTTGGGCTAGTATATGAATTGGGCCAAATAAAATTAAATGGACTATAATAATAAATAATAGTAATTTGGCTTAAAATAAGTAATAATAAATATAATAGTGTTGGCTAATTAAAAATCCTTGGGTTTAAATAACTAAAATAATAATGGTAACAATAATATTAATAATAATAAGTAGGCCTTATGATGTATTGAAGACAATTAAATAAAATCTGAATCGGGCATAGAATCGAAGAGTGAAACAGAATGAAATACAATGAGAGATGAAACGACATGAATTGCAATGAGATAAATAAATTTGCATGATCATGAAAATAAAGTGAATTAAATAATAAAATTATTGGGGCATTAGTTCAAAATTAAACATGTTTTCTATAATTCATAATAATTGCATATGCGAAATCGGGGTGTTACAACCTACCACATTAGCCTTTCCAGGATGATAGTGATGTTAGGAATATGCCCTCGAATGCCACTCAGAGGATGTATGATAGAGGGCACTGTACTTGTTATTATGTAAATTCTTAGCATAAGGCAATTGTTTGTTTCTTTATTTACTGGAAGTCACTGGTATTCCTAACTCGCAAAATATATATAGAGAAATTAGTCTATATATTGGAGAGCAAACATTGCACTCCTTATTGGATAACGGGATCGGTTATGGAAAAGTTTGTGGCTCAAATACTTAATCGTTCGCAAGTCGATGAAACTTGACTAGGCATTAAGTTTATGTGCAGACTTGTATGGCGTGTTCTTTGACTTGGAGTGTGCATGTCGTCACTAATGGTCAGTGGAGCACACGTTATAGGTATGCTAATGAGATAGTATACTTGGACCGACTCACCCTCAATGTGTCACATGGATTTCACTCCGGTACAGTCAATGACGGAATCAAAAGATTGTGATAGGTATTCATGAACCTTCGACTTGAGGATTTAGTAGGGACGTGCTTGTGACGTTAATATTTTTACTAGAGTATTTCAACCTAGAAAACCAGAAGGTGAGGGTTAACCTCGACATGCATCTTGACGGGCAAGTAGCAGGTTTTACTAAATACCACGATATGATTCTTTCTCCTATAAGTGAACAGGTATATGTCCTAGGCTGTTATTAGCACATGAGATCATTGTTGGGATTCGGTGATTAAAATCGAGATACATAGCAGAAAATAAACTGGTCCAACCAGATAAAACCAAACCCCAAAACATATCGATCAAGCATCGTATAGACGAATACAAAATGACGAAGATAAAATTAAAATAGTCATACCCTCGTTGATCTTTGATAATCTCTTCTTGAAGGAAAAACCCGAGCCAAGCTTTTTCCAGTCACCAACACGAAACGAAACTGATTTGTTCTATCTTGATGAATTATCAAACACCGAATATGCCGAGTGTCTCTATATTATCACGCGACAGATATTGATCGGAAAAATTATATGTCAATTTGTTCTCGAAGAACACGACTAGGAATTGATATAGTATTTTTCTTATCTTCTTCTTCCTTTTCGTTCTCTCTAAGATGAACAAGAAAAAATGCAAGCAAAATTTTCTTTCTTCCCCACTAAAACTCACGGCCAGGACCAGATTTTAGTGTGTGTGTGTGTGTGTGTGTGTTTCTCAATATTATGAGGTGTGTAAGACTTACTCATTTATAATATAAGTGAGATCAAATTATGAGATTCCAAATCTCATCCATTTGTCCTCAACCTTATATTTTAAGTCTAACACACCCCCACACACCACATGACACCTTCCATGCATGAGAGGGGCGACCCACTTGAGTTTGGTGAGAAACGAGTCCAGCCACTCGGTTTGTGTACCGGACATTCGCGTGTCTAGTCCGTTAAGTACACATCATTTTATCTCAATGTATTTGTACTTAATTAATTAATCCAATTAATTAATTTTATCAAATACAAAATTATAATAATATATTTCCAATAACTATTTATGAATTAAATTAATCATCGGGTAATTAATTCAATTCACCAGACCACATGATCTATCATATAAATCAAATTAGATATCTAATATCCAATATTTAATGAAGAGATAATAAATACTTATTTTATCCATCAAGTATCCTTGTGAGAGACTCCATAAGTCCGTCTTAGTCGGCAATGGGAGAAACCAAGGAGTACGAGTAACACTTAGCTAGTCTAGTGCTCCGTACTGTGACCCGACTAAGAACGAATGATCGGATCATTTCAAAACAATTATATCGTGAATACCATATACGTATAAAGCCTTCAATCATATGTTCCGGTCAAGTATTAGGATCAAGGTAATGTCAAATCCTATTGTAACTTGACTCTATGTATTTGTTAATGCAAACCGAGATCACCGAGCTCTTGTGTATCAAATACAACTAGCTCTAACTGCTTTGGCCAAAGACTTATGGTCTCATTTTCCATTAACCGCATAGGACATTTACCTGCTCACTTACAGGAGAAACAATTTTTTCTTGGTATTCAAGGTTGACCCCACCAACCGGTGATTGGATCGAACTACTCTAATGACTAACTTAATATCACAAGCCCATCTCCTACTAAAGCCTCAAGTCAAAGGTCCACGTATACCTATCACAACCTTTCGATTCAGTCATTGACAATCCCTGAGTGATATCCATGTGACCGAATCGAGGTGAGAGCATACCAATAACGTGTCCTCTGTAACCCCCCCGTGATTTATGGAGATATTACCGCACCGTAGATTCTTTTTGGAGAACCTACCAGGCTTAGACTAACATAGAACTCATTAAGTCTTTAACAACCACAACATTCATTTTAACAAAAACAAACCAACTTCAATCACGACGTACATTACAAAACCAAATAGCACATCGTCTCGTAGGATCACAACTGATACAACAATTCACAGTTGATACAACAACATCTTTAAAAGTCAACAACGACATGATATACATCACATGACAGTACCCGCGCGAGTACAAAATCAAAATATGACCATGACCAAGACAATACTAACTCAAAATAGAGTATGATATAAATGTTCCCCACCAAGCTCCTGTCCGCCCTGTGCTGGCTCTCCCACTGGACCTGTACCTGAATACACAACAAGTATATCCACCCCCAAAGGGGTCAACAAGAAGCCGGTGCAAGTACAACGATTCTAGAATATGTACAACAAGTGAATAAACCACGGAAATCAGAGTGCCATCACAGATATTCCAGAATACCATACCACAATCATCGTCACAAAATAACAACGGGGGCTGTACAGGTACTGTACCTCATGCGAGATACATACCTCTCCCCAGAGAGTCCTCGTCAGGCCTCCCTGGTTATACAAACCCAGCCAAGTGGACCGCACAAGCCTCGGTCTACGGAACCCAGGGGACCCTCACTGGTTTTACTTGGCACACGACCTCAAGTCGCACTTTTAGAAATCATCACTTTTGGCACAAATCACATTTTTCTGAAATTACCACTTTTCACAAAATCACGTTTCTCACACATTCACACGAAGTACACTAAACACAATCAAAGTACTTGCCTCCACTGGAAACGACACAAGAATAACAGACAGAGAGACGTATGGTCCGAACTCCTTCAACAATTTGATCCTAGTTTAAAAAAATACCAAATCAAACATCACACCATGAAAAAGGAAGGATTCACCCCAAGTTTTACCCATATGAACATTTAATCGAACACTTATAAGACAACATGGTTCGGATTCAAACTACGGAAGAAAACTTGGAATTTAATCCATGAACTTCGGAGAAAAATGAAGGATTATGATTACAACATCATAATCTAACACCAATCAGAGCTAGAACGGATTAAAATTGAAGATTTTATGAAGAACTAGGAAAAAGAATGAATTTTGCCTTGATTCGGATGGAACTCGAGTGAATGATGATGTTAGACACGAATCAAACTTCCCAAAATGTTGCACAATGATGCTCCTGATCAAAATTCTCAAAATCTACCGAAGAGTCGCGAAGGAGGAAGAAAAAGGGAGAAAAAGCCTTCTAGACCCGTCACTTGGCTTCATATAGCCAAGTGTGTTACGGCCGTAACCGGCAGTGCTTTACGGCCGTAACGGGTTCCCATCGGATACTGCCCCAAATGCTAGGGCTTATTACGGCCGCTACTCGGCCAAGCATTACGGCCGTAATGCTCATCATCTTACGGACGTACTCGGCCATTCTCTTACGGTCGTACTCGGCCTATACCTTACGGTCGTACCCAACACATCCCTTACGGCTGTAACGAGTCCTGCCGAGCTACTGCCCAACTTAGACGAGTGCATTGCGGCCGTAACCCGCAATGCCTTACGACCATAATCGGCATGGCCTTATGATCGTAAGGCCCACTTACGGCCGTAACTCGGCATCCTTACGCCCGTAGCCTTCATGCCACAAATTCGACAGTCCGGCCAAAATGAACACGTACCAAATATCACAAAACTCAACGATTACCAATCATGAACAATCCAAATATTAGTTCATCAATACACTCATCTCCAAATAACCACATTACAAGAAGATACAACCAAAATAACACACATAAAATACACGGATATTACACCCTTACCCCCTAAAAAGAAGTTTCGTCACGAAACTTATGATTTAAAAAGTTCAGGGTATCGGGCACGCATACTATCCTCGGTTTCCCACGTGGCTTCCTCAATTCCATGTTTAGACCATTGTACCTTTACTAACGGAATCACTTTCTGTCACAATTGTTTCACTCGCCGCTCCAATATGGCTACCGGTTGTTCTTCACATGTAACATCATCATTAAATTCAATCTCTTTATAATCAATTGTTCGGATTCGGTGCCTAAAACGAAGGCCCAGCAGAAGTGTTAAAATGAAAATTAATTCGATCCGAATCCCTATGAGGATCGATCGAGCTACGTATATACGAATATATAAATGAAATCACAAGAGATATTAGAAACTCACCCTTGTAGTCCGTTGATTAAAAGGATTCCTTCTCTTGAGCTATTCCCCAAGCTTTTGTTGTTCTCCACGAATCCAATCCGCTCCAAGCTCTTGGATGATCCAACGCCGAAATACCGAGTCTCTACTTGTCACACCCTGGAGAAACAAACGGAACGATGATCACCCAATTAACCTCTAAGGTTACGGCTAGAATCAAGTGATGAAGCTTTGATTATAGCACTCTAAGTGTATAATCTATATCTCTCAATTTTATCTTGATTTTCTCCAAGAACAATCAAGAAGTGAAATAAAGAAGTTGAAGAAAAAGAACTCTTTTCTCTCTCTCTAGCCAAAACTCACAGATGGAATGGATGCAGGAGAGAGGAGTAGTCTACTTATTTATTCTCATTCAAATCACACCTTCTGTAACAGCCCCGATATATTCAGGAATATTACAGCGCCGTAAATCCTTTACATAAGGATTTACAAGGCTGAAGAAATGAAAAGACAATAACAGATACCAACGTATGAAAGTAACTGAAATAAAATACAACAGTTCTGACCAATACTGAAAATACAAATGTCCAAAGGAAAAGTATCAATACATCACCAAATCCAAATCATCACAAATGATGATGTACTCGAGTACTTATTAAAACGATACAAACAACAGACAAATAAACTCGGCCGGAACATCACTCTGCACCCTCTTCGTCATGCAACTACAGTGGTTGTTTCCCCGCTCTCCTGGATCCTGAATATAAACAAATGTTCACCCCCTAAGGGGTTAGCACAACTATGCTAGTACAAGTACCACAACATATTATTCAACGTCTCACGAAGAATAATAATAACATAAATGACAAAAGAACCAATGAGTCTTCTCCTGCGAGAAACTCAATAATAACATACACACATGATAATCACAACATGATATCACAACATACACATGGTAATTCCGATGATCCATCGTTCACTGCCTAAACCCCTCGATGATTCCGTCAAACCAACCCGAGGTGCAAAAACCCATCCGATGATCCAGCGCACGCTAGCATAGATCCCCCGATGATCCCGTCGGACCAACCCAAGGTGGACATACAACAACGACATACATGTACAACAACATGTATAACATCAATACATAAAAAAATTAAGGTACTTGCCTCGATTCGAAGACAAGAATAATACTCCCACGAATAACAAAACGTTCGAAGGTCGCTCCCTTCGATCAATCACGTTGCTAAGCTCAAACCTTAACAAAAGAAATAATATAGAATTCATCTCCCGTCGCACGAATGTTAACAATTTAATATATAATCGGAAGTTCATAAATCGTAATCTGCCTGGCTTGCTTAACGCACGCTACGTATCCTATGTAGCGTACGTTAAGGCTACTTGTTAGCGCACGCAATAATACGAAGTCTAGCGTACGCTAACCATGCACTGTCAGTACCTCACTGATCAGTCGATTGACTCGTCTGATGATATAACACACATTACGTTCCAAGCGTAGCGTACGTTAACTTATGCCCGATAGCGCATGTTAACTATAATGCTTAGCGCACGCTAAACATGTATGACAGTTCTTCCCTGGGCAGACGATTGTTCTAACTGTGATGAAACTTATGAAATCCTCAGTGTTTAATATACGTTATCTCCATGCATATTACGTTCATCTTATTACAAATGATCTCACGGATTCAAACATCTTCGAGATACCATGATACGTATAATCATCACAACACCATATTCCATCTTGATCACAATTCTCATGCGAAGTTTGGTGTTCTTAAGGTCGATGCACTAGATTCCAATATCATCATTACATCCCGATTTAACCATGAAGATGAACTAATAATTGCAACTTATAAGAAAGGATGCAAATCTTCTATGATTCTTTCCTAAGTCCATTTAACAAAAGTGATAACAACTTTACGTCTACGACCAATATGGTAACGTCATCAATACGGATAATCAATCTCAGAATATTTCTCTCATCATTCGAAGTGGTAAGATGCTAATCATGATGTTTCCAACGATGATATCTTAAGTATAAACATTCCAACTTATAAACATGATGTTGTTTGGATAATTGATCAATGGAACTCAATATCTTGATAGCATAATCCTCATATCCTTATTAACACGAATCTAAGGTAGGAGGTAGTATTAACATACCTTAATATGAAGAAAACACAGAAACAATAGGTAGACTTCAACCACGGTTGCTTGTGTGTCACTCCAAAGTGAGTTTCTTCTTCAATGATCAAGTGTAAGTACTCTCCAATCTTCAATGATCAAGTGTAAGTACTCTCCAATATTCAATGATCATGTAAGGAGGGTTTATATGTGTTTAACAAGTAGGGAAGACTCTCTGGACTTTCCAAGATATGAAGAACGAGTGGTAGAATCGTAAACCAAATGAAATGGGATGTTGTCCCTTATATAAAGTTTCTGTATGATAGCTGTTTAGCGCACGCTATCGTGCTGTCCTTAGCGCACGCTAATTTGCGTTGACTCCAAAACTGTCCAGGTTCATCCGAGGGAATCTTATCCGGACCTATGTCTGGCCGGCGCATGTGTTAGCCACCTAGCTCAATAATTGACTGCCTAACGCACGCAATTCCTCATTCGTAGCGTACGCTAGTTTTAGCCGATAACGTACGTTAAGCTACATTCTTAGCGTACGTTATCATGTGTTCGCATGAGAAAATTTACATGTTGTTATACTCATGTACAAGGATACAAGTATAGGAAATATCATACTCCAATTATCGAGATCACAATTCTGAATAATACAGGGGTTCAACAACAGATGAAATACACAATAATAAATCCGGATATTACACCTTCCACTCAACAAATCACCTTTTCCTTATTTTAAGAGATATCATATCTCTAAGGTCTTTAGTCTTCCTCCTACTAAGGACAAGACCAAGACAAATATGGAAGGGATAAGGTGGAGCAGCCTCTAGAAGGAATCGGATGAGTTCGGCTCGTTTCGGACTCCCGTGAGTCTAAACAGATAAACTCCGATTCTGTTCCGATGTATTTATATCAATTAATTAATCTAATTAATTAATCATATAAAATTCAAAATAACATAATTAATTTCTCCAAGAAATAATTATATTTATGAATTAAATTAATCACCCAGTCATTTATTTAATTGATTAGGCCTTAAATTAATTTATCCAATAAATTATTTTAGACATCCAATGTCCCAAAATCAATTAGACATCCAATGTCCAATAAATTAGATATCCAATATTTAATATTAATAATGAGATAATAAGCTCGATTCATTCCGTCGTCAATCCTTTTGCGCGACTCGGTAGGTCCGTCTCAGTCAGCAATGGGAGGAACCAAAGAGTAATTGCACCACCTAGCCAGCCTGGCAGCCTACACTGTACCCCAACTGAGAACGAATGATTGGAATCATTCAAGAACCATTCTGTCGTGAATACCAGTATACGTATTAACCCTTCTTTCAAATGTTCCGATCAAGTTATAGGGTCACGGTCAGTCAAACCCTATCTATACTTGACGCTATGCATGCGTTAATGCTTTGGCCAAAGACTTATGATCACATCTGCCAATAACCGCATAGGACATATAACCCGCTCACTAACAGGAGAAAGAATTTTATCTTGGTATTCAGTAGGACCTGCTTCTTGCCCGTCAAGATGCACGTCGAGGTTAACCCCCACCTCCCGTTTTATAGGGTCGAACTACTTTAATGAAAATCTTGACGTCATAAGCACATCCCTACTAAATCCTCAAGTCGAAGGTTCACGAATACCTATCACAACCTTTCGATTCCGTCATTGACTGTCCCGGAGTGAAATCCGTGTGACGAATCGAGGGTGAGTCGGTTCGAGTGTACTAATCCAACTAGCATACCTATAACGTGTGCTCCCACTAACCATTAGTGTTCGACATGCACTCTCCATGTCAAATAACACGTCATACAAGTCTTCACATAAACTTAATGCCCAGTCAAGTTTCATCGACTTGTGAACGATTAGGTATTTGAGCTATAAACCTTTCCAGTGCCGACCCCCTTATCCAATAAGGAGTGGAACGTTTTGCTCTCAAATACACGGACTAGTTTCTATATGTATATTTACGAGTTAGGAATGCTAGTAACTACCAGTAAATAAAGAAGCATCCATTGCCTTATTATTAATTATTTACATAATTACGAGTAGAATGACCTCACTCAACATCCTCTGAGTGGCATTCGAGGGCATACTCCTAACAATCTCCCACTTGCACTCAATGCCACACACTATGGTATCTAATAACCATGTTCTCCAGATGGCACTCCAAGCTAGTCTAAGAAAGTGGCTTGGTAAGTGGATCAGCGATGTTGTCGGCCGAGTCTACTCTGTGTAGCTCAATGTATCCCTTGTGAACAAATTCTCTTACGAGATGATACTTCCTTTCAATATGTTTGGTGCTGTTGTGAAACCTCGGCTCCTTGGCCTGTGCTACAGCTCTATCGTTGTCGCAGTACAGCGGAACAGGTGTAACACCCCGAGATATTCGGAATAATTACAGTGCCGTAAACCCTTTAAGTAAGGATTTACAAGGCTAATTAAAAAAAGAAAGTAAATCTAAGACATCAATACTGCGGAAATTCAAGTTTGTGAAAACGTACAACTGGTTCAACGAATAATTAATACAACCATATTGAATTAATATCAATAAGACACGCGTACTCGAGTACGGAAACCAAACCAAGAAAACAAATCTCCAAAACAATAAACATCACTGAACCCCTTCGTCGTCACGTCGGTACTGTGGCTGTTTCCCTGCTCCTCGGCTACCTGAACATCAAAACAAATGTCCACCCCCGAAGGGGTGAGCAAAACGATGCTAGTACAAGTATCATATTAAACAATTCGAATATGCATCAACAATACATAACAAGATACACCATACGGACTTCCGCTACCGGAATCCGACAATGCGAATCTACAAGATTCCATTACACAGCATGGGTATTCCAATGATCCACCGCCCTCAGCATAGATCCCAAGATGATCCCGTCGGACCAACACGAGGTGGAAATAACCCGTCCAATGATCCAGCGCCCTCAGCTTAGATCCCAAGATGATCCCGTCGGACCAACACGAGGTGGACATCCGATCCAGCGCCCTCAGCATAGATCGTACAACGTATACAAACACAACTCATGCATACACATATGCCAAATCATTATGTTCATCAACATGAACATATAAACACTATACAACGAATATCATGGCAATTCAACGAAGTAAATATCATGTTCAACAACATGAATAATCATACGCATGCTCCAAAAAATACCGATATTAACATATCACGATACTTGCATCGAAGATGGCAAGAACGATATACTTCAATGATCTCAACACTCTCGAAAGTCGCCTCCTTCGATCAACGTAGCAATCTTAAACCTTAACAAAAGGAATGATATACAATTCATCTCAAGTCGAACAATGACCTAACAATTCGGCCTACGGCCGAAAAGATCAAAATAAACAATCTGTCTGGATTGCTTAGCGCGCGCTACGTACTCTACGTAATGTGCGCTAAGCCGGACTGTTAGCGTATGCTATCGTATAAGACTAGCGTGCGCTAGCCACGGACTGGCAGTCTGACTCGGCTGGTCTCATAACGTACGCTACGTACATTTCGTGCGTTAGCTGAACCCCGATAGCGCACGTTAACTCACACATGTTAGCGTGCGCTAATCTTGCATGGCAGAACACTGCAAACCGAAAACTGGGTTGAATGGTGAAGAACTCATGAATTCTACCGTGATAATACAAGTTATCCTCGGGCATATCATGCTAATAAGGTTTGTGGAAGTTTTATGATTATGAAATACAATTATACGGATAGTCATCTCAATATCATAATCCATCTACGATCTTCAAGAAATAATCTAAGTTCCGATCGTCTTACATTCCAAAACACATGATTCCAACGTATACAACGTAGCAACTGGGTAATATCCGATTACTGATCATAAATCGATTTGAACATGCTTAGGAGTCCTTATAATAAGATGGTTCAAAGGTTCATACGATATATAGTGCCGATACGTCAAAAGTATCCTTCTAACATGTGATGACCGATTATAACGAAATACTTGCTATCCAAACATGATTCAAACTTCCTTAGGAACATTACTAACATTGGTGAAGAATCACCTACCTCAAAGTAGTGAAGAACACGGAGGAAAATGAAGCAATCCAACACCGAAGGCTTGAACACCAATCTCCAATGATATACGATCTTCAATCTCGAACTAGGAGGTTGATACTAAGTGTCCAGGACGAAGGGAGTTATGTTCTAAGTGTAAGAGTTCGGGTTATGGGAGGAGAAAGAACTGAAATCACGAATAGGATGCTGTCCTATTTATAATAAATGGCTATCAGCCTAGTCACTGCTCGTAGCGTGCGCTAACGGCTGTCTGACTTAACTGAAGTCAGCACTTAGCGTGCGCTACGCATATGCCTGTAGCGTGCGCTAAGGCGTTGATTTGGATTTTCCCGAAAGCCGTCCAGGTTCATCCCGACACGATCCGACAGGGGTCCCCCGGCCAGATCTCACCTACCGCACGTCTCAATCAATTTGACCACGCATAGCGTGCGCTAATGATCCCCTGTAGCGTGCGCTAAGAATCCCTGTTAGCATACGCTACACGCAGCCTGTAGCGTGCGCTACATGCACAGAATTTCAATCTCTATACCACATATACGAAATTATATGCTCGACAACATCGGATTATGAAATACGGAGAATAGTACTCAGACAAAAGTACAATCATTACAATATCACAAGTTCTAATTACATAACAGAAATCTCGGGTATTACATCCTTCCTCCCTAAAAAGAAGTTTCGTCCCGAAACTTAGGATGAAAACAACTCCGGATATTTAGCCTTCATACCGTCCTCCGTTTCCCAAGTGGCCTCTTCGACTCCATGTCGTGACCATTGTACTTTAACCAAATGTATTGGTTTATTCCTCAATTGCTTGATCCGGCTCTCAAGTATCTTGATTGGTCTCTCTTCGAAGGTGCCATCATTAGCTATATCGATCTCGTCGAAATCAATGACGTGACTGGGGTCCGGTACATACTTCCACAGTTGGGATACGTGAAACACATTGTGAACATGACTCAGCGATGGCGGTAAGGCCAACCTGTATGCTAAATCCCCAACTCTCTCTAGGATCTCAAATGGTCCGATATATCTCGGACTAAGCTTGCCTCTTCTCCCAAAACGGAAAATCCCTCGTGTAGGAGACACCTTCAATAGTACGTGGTCCCCAGCGTCGAACTCTAGAGGGCGACGACGCACATCCGCATAAGACTTCTGTCGACTCTGGGCAGTCAACAGTCTCTCTCGAATCAAAGCTATCTTCTCTTGAGTCTGATTAATCAATTCCGGTTCTGTCCCGATCAAATCCGAAGAATCATCCCAACTCAGGGGTGATCGGCATCTTCTCCCGTACAAAGCTTCAAATGGTGCCATCTTAATTGAAGCATGCCAACTATTATTGTAGGTGAATTCAACTAATGGCAAATGAACTTCCCAATCAGTTGACCAATCCAAAGCACAGACTCTAAGCATGTCTTCTACAGTTTGAATAGTCCTTTCGGACTGACCGTCTGTTTGGGGATGATAAGCTGTGCTAAAGTTGAGCTTAGTCCCCAAGGCCTTGTGGACTGCTTTCCAGAAGTGCGACACAAAACGACCATCTCGATCCGAAATAATGGTCTTCGGCGTCCCATGCAATCTGACTATCTCCGCAATAAATACTTGCGCCAATCTCTCGGGTCCCCATGTATCTTTGATCCTTAGGAAATGAGCCGACTTGGTTAGTCGATCAACTACAACCCAAATCGTGTTCATTCCTGTTCTAGTCCTTGGCATATTGGTGATGAAATCCATCGAAATGTCCTCCCACTTCCATTCAGGGATCGGAAGCGGATTTAACATCCCGACAGGTCGCTGATGTTCAATATTAACCTGCTGACAAGTCAAACACTTCGAAACGTACTCCGCTACATCCTTCTTCATATTCCCCCACCAGAAGTTTTGCGTTAAATCCTTATACATCTTACTGCTGCCTGGGTGAATAGAATAGGGCGTGCTATGAGCTTCCTTCAAAATTGTCCGCCTCAAATCATCATCCTCGGGAACGCAAAGTCGACTCTGAAATCTCAGAACTCCATCATCTTGTATCACGAATCCTGGGGCTTTTCCTTTCTTTACTTCATCACATAATCGAAGGTTTAAAGAATCGTCCAACTGCTTAGATTTGATCTCCTCGACTAGTGATGAAGTCAGTTCCATCACATACAGTTGCCCTTAGATTCCTGGTGCCCATACTTCAATCCCCTCGTGGATCAGTTCTCGTTGAATACTGGTTTGGGACGTGAGAGCTTCCAACACTCGAAGAGAAACAGGTTTACGGCTCAAAGCATCGGCTACTACATTTGCTTTCCCCGGATGATAGAGAATCTCCAAGTCATAATCCTTGATCAATTCCAGCCACCTTCTCTGCCTCATGTTTAATTCTTTCTGACTGAAAATGTATTTGAGGCTCTTATGATCTGTAAAGATCTGACAATGAGTGCCGTACAAATAATGTCGCCAAATTTTCAAGGCAAAGACCACATTGCTAGCTCCAGATCATGAGTCGGATAATTAACTTCGTACGGTTTCAATTGCCGAGAAGCATAAGCAATCACTTTATCCTTCTGCATCAACACACAACCCAAACCCTGATTTGAAGCGTCGCTGTATACCATGAATCCATCAGTTCCCTCTGGCAGTGCTAATATAGGTGCTGTCGTCAGTCTCCTCTTAAGTTCGTCAAAACCAGCCTGGCATTTCTCATTCCACGTGAACTTTTGAGTTTTCTGTAACAGCTGAGTGAGCGGACGAGCAATTTTGGAAAATCCCTCTACAAAGCAGCGATAATATCCAGCAAGTCCTAAGAAGCTTCGGACTTCTTTCACGTTTTTAGGAGCTTCCTACTCCAAGATTGCTTCGACTTTCTTCGGGTCCACCTGAACTCCGTCGGATGATATCACATGCCCAAGGAAGGTTACTTCCTTAAGCTTGAGTCGCATTTAGAAAGCTTAGCATACAGCTGTTCCTTTCTCAAGATGCTCAAAACCACACGTAAATGTTCAGCATGTTCCTCTGCGTCCCTCGAATATATCAAAATGTCATCAATGAAAACGACCACAAATTTATCCAAGTACTCCAAGAATACCCGATTCATCAATTGCATGAATACCGCAGGAGCATTGGTAAGTCCAAATGGCATCACTACAAATTCATAATGCCCGTACCGGGATCTGAAAGCAGATTTCGGTATATCTGATCCCTTAATTCTCAACTGATGGTATCCTGATAGCAAGTCAATCTTAGAGAATACCCTTGCCCCTTGCAGTTGATCAAACAAGTCGTCGATCCGAGGTATAGGATACTTATTCTTGATCGTCATTTTGTTAAGCTCCCTGTAATCAATACACAGTCGGAGGGACCCGTCTTTCTTAGGACAAAGAGAACAGGCGCTCCCCAAGGAGAAACGCTAGGTTGAATATAGCCCTTCTGTAACAATTCCTCCAGTTGCTTCTTGAGTTCATACATCTCGGTTGGCGCCATGCGGTATGGTGCCACTGAAATAGAGGCCTCCGGGCTCTAATTCGATGGTGAATTCCACTTCTCTTTGCGGAGGTAACCACAGTAGTTCGTCAGAAATACATCTCGAGAACTCATTCACAATCGAAATAGACGAGAGCTCTACTCCTTCCTCTTTCCTCATGGCATAACACCAAAGTCCATGACATCCCTGTTTGATAATTTTACGGCTTTCATTGCTTTGATCAATTTTCCCGAGCTTCCGGCCTCCATCCTCGGAATAAGTGTTCGGACCGTCATCGCAATGATAGAAATGACACTCTCTCGGTAATTCAGATAGCTCCATAACGGTTGAGCCAATCGTCTCCGAGAATTAAATCGTCACCGTAGATGTCAACAACAATGAGATTCGACGGCCAATCTTTCCCTCCTATAGATACTGGAAAATCTCTAGCCTCTAGGGTTCCCACAATTCTCTCTCCACTCGGCAATCCCACAACATACGGTTCACAATCAATTAAGCACGAGATTTTTAAACGATTTACACAGTTCAATGATACAAAAGAATGTGTAGCTCCGGAATCGAATAAAACACTAACTGGTTGCAAAAGGATCTGAATCGTACCTGATGCAACAACGGTGTTCTGATCGTCAGATCTCCTCATTTCGCATGCGCGGAGGAACGGACCACCTTTGGATGTCTCTCTCTTCCCAACGTTACTGTGAAATCCACTGCGTATGCAGTTCACACTTATCTCCTTAGGAATCAGTGCCGGAGTGCGGGTACCAAAGATCTAGTAGCGGCTCCACGTAAGGCCGCACGGTGCCCTTCTTGCCCACAATCGTAACAAGTCACAGAAGATGCGGGGCAATCACGTCGAATATGCCCTGCTCGACCACAATTGTAGCATTTCTTTGATGCGTCCGAAACTGCTGATGTTGTCCGGAACTTCTTTCCGCCTTTAGAAGGATGTGGATGTTTCCTAGCCGAATAAAAGGAAGACTGGCCCTTGCGGGCCCCACCACTCTTGTTTTCTGCAAAGCTGCCGGTCACCTTCTGCTTCTTTGCCTCTACTGATTTCTCCACCGCCGCCTCTTTCATGTCGTAGGCCAGCGCTTTGTCTTGATACTGTCGCAACGTAGTACACTCGAATCCGGACATGTACTGCTGAATCTCCGGCTTCATCCGCATATCAAAATGAAAAATCTTTTCTGCCTCCGTTCTGACCAAGTGTCGCACACAAGTCAGCTGATGATTAAAAGTTTTAAATACATCTGTCACAGATGCCTCCGAACTCTGTGGTGAGAAAAACTCTCGGATCTTTGCCTCTCTAACTGGACGAGGACAATACTGTGCTTCCATCATTAGTTTGAATTTCGTCCAATCCGCATTATGATTCTCGGGTCGAATAGCTTCCCACCAATCTAAGGCCTCCCCAGTCAGAAAATACTGGGCAATGGGAACCTTCCGGTCCTCGGGACAGTTAAGACCCGCGAATATCTTCTCCAACTCCTTGAGCCAGTGATCCCAAGTAAGTGCCTCAGCAGATCCGTCAAATTTTGGCGGGTGCAATTTAACCACCTCAGCAAGCCATCTGTCTCCCCGGTTATCCTCGTGGTGCTGCTGTCCCATCGCCGTCTGCATGCGATCAACGACCTGAGCGAACTGGTTTATCTGCACCACCACCTGTTGAAGCACTCCTGGCACGTTAGGATTTTCGTCATCATTCGCTGATCCTTGCTGCCCTCCAGAATGGGAATCGGTTCGACTAGCCGATATTTCGGGGGTAGTTGCGGAATCCTCATGTCTCATGTTACCACGTCCGCGTCCACGACCGCGTCCGCGTCCACGTCCTCCTCTCAACATACTGTAAACGCAATTTCTCAATATCCAGAACAAAATTTTTCGAAATAAAGTCCGTCAATACTCACAAAACAGCAAATTAAGTAAAACGGTAGTATACGAGATTAAGAGACTTACAACCACGGTCCACATGACGACTTCGGCTGAATAGTGATGTTACAAATGACCCGTAAATCAAATAACGTAAACAGACCCAACTAAAACCCGACTGCCAAGATATCCATGAATCTTAGCTCCGATACCATATACTGTAACACCCCGAGATATTCGGAATAATTACAGCGCCGTAAACCCTTTAAGTAAGGATTTACAAGGCTAATTAAAAAAAGAAAGTAAATCTAAGACATCAATACTGCGGAAATTCAAGTTTGTGAAAACGTACAACTGGTTCAACGAATAATTAATACAACCATATCGAATTAATATCAATAAGACACGCGTACTCGAGTACGGAAACCAAACCAAGAAAACAAATCTCCAAAACAATAAACATCACTGAACCCCTTCGTCGTCACGTCGGTACTGTGGCTGTTTCCCTGCTACTCGGCTACCTGAACATCAAAACAAATGTCCACCCCCGAAGGGGTTAGCAAAACGATGCTAGTACAAGTATCATATTAAACAATTCGAATATGCATCAACAATACATAACAAGATACACCATACGGACTTCCGCTACTGGAATCCGACAATGCGAATCTACAATATTCCATTACACAGCATGGGTATTCCAATGATCCAGCGCCCTCAGCATAGATCCCAAGATGATCCCGTCGGACCAACACGAGGTGGAAATAACCCGTCCAATGATCCAGCGCCCTCAGCCTAGATCCCAAGATGATCCCGTCGGACCAACACGAGGTGGACATCCGATCCAGCGCCCTTAGCATAGATCGTACAACGTATACAAACACAACTCATGCATACACATATGCCAAATCATTATGTTCATCAACATGAACATATAAACACTATACAACGAATATCATGGCAATTCAACGAAGTAAATATCATGTTCAACAACATGAATAATCATACGCATGCTCCAAAAAATACCGATATTAACATATCACGATACTTGCATCGAAGATGGCAAGAACGATATACTTCAATGATCTCAACACTCTCGAAAGTCGCCTCCTTCGATCAACGTAGCAAGCTTGAACCTTAACAAAAGGAATGATATACAAATCATCTCAAGTCGAACAATGACCTAACAATTCGGCCTACGGCCGAAAAGCTCAAAATAAACAATCTGTCTGGATTGCTTAGCGCGCGCTACGTACTCTACGTAACGTGCGCTAAGCCGGACTGTTAGCGTACGCTATCGTATAAGACTAGCGTACGCTAGCCACGGACTGGCAGTCTGACTCGGCTGGTCTCATAACGTACGCTACGTACGTTTCGTGCGTTAGTTGAACCCCGATAGCGCACGTTAACTCACACATGTTAGCGTGCGCTAATCTTGCATGGCAGAATACTGCAAACCGAAAACTGGGTTGAATGGTGAAGAACTCATGAATTCTTCCGTGATAATACAAGTTATCCTCGGGCATATCATGCTAATAAGGTTTGTGGAAGTTTTATGATTATGAAATACAAATATACGGATAGTCATCTCAATATCATAATCCATCTACGATCTTCAAGAAATAATCTAAGTTCCGATCGTCTTACGTTCCAAAACACATGATTCCAACGTATACAACGTAGCAACTGGGTAATATCCGATTACTGATCATAAATCGATTTGAACATGCTTAGGAGTCCTTATAATAAGATGGTTCAAAGGTTCATACGATATATAGTGCCGATACGTCAAAAGTATCCTTCTAACATGTGATGACCGATTATAACGAAATACTTGCTATCCAAACATGATTCAAACTTCCTTAGGAACATTACTAACATTGGTGAAGAATCACCTACCTCAAAGTAGTGAAGAACACGGAGGAAAATGAAGCAATCCAACACCGAAGGCTTGAACACCAATCTCCAATGATATACGATCTTCAATCTCGAACTAGGAGGTTGATACTAAGTGTTCAGGACGAAGGGAGTTATGTTCTAAGTGTAAGAGTTCGGGTTATGGGAGGAGAAAGAATCAAATCACGAATAGGATCTTGTCTATTTATAATAAATGGCTATTAGCGCGCTAGTCATCAGCCAGTAGCGTGCGCTAACTATGTCGACTTAACTGAAGTCCGCACTTAGCGTGCGCTACGCATATGCCTGTAGCGTGCGCTAAGGCGTTGACTTGGCTTTTCCCGAAAGCCGTCCAGGTTCATCCCGACACGATCCGACAGGGGTCCCCCGGCCAGATCTCACCTACCGCACGTCTCAATCAATTTGACCACGCATAGCGTGCGCTAATGATCCCCTGTAGCGTGCGCTAAGAATCCCTGTTAGCGTACGCTACACGCAGCCTGTAGCGTGCGCTACATGCACATAATTTCAATCTCTATACCACATATACGAAATTATACGCTCGACAACATCGGATTATGAAATACGGAGAATAGTACTCAAACAAAAGTACAATCATTACAATATCACAAGTTCCAATTACATAACAGAAATCTCGGGTATTACAACAGGAAGCTCAGCACATGGTATCACTTGAAGTTCTCCCAGAAACTTCTTAATCCAGAACCCTTCCTTGGAAACCTCCGAGGCTGCTTGATACTCAGCCTGACAGGTGCAATCAGCAGTCGCACTTTGCTTGGCGCTACGCCAAGATACTGCTCCTCCATTAACAGTAAATATGTAGCCAGAAGTAGACATTGATTCGTCCTTCAGTCCTTGGAAGTCTGAATCAGTGAATCCCACCACATCCAATTCTCCACCGCCATACATCAGAACTATATCTCTAGTCCTTCTTATGTACTTGAGAACGTTCTTTACGGCAGTCCAATGTTCCCTACCTGGGTTTGCCTGAAACCTACTCACCACGCTTATAGCATGCGCAATGTCAGGTCTCGTACACAACATAGCATACATAAGGCTACCCACGGCCGAAGCATATGGTATATTAATCATTTCCTTTCGTTGTTGCTCACTTTGAGGACACATCTTCAAGGAGAGTTTTATTCCATGTCGCATCGGTAGGAACCCTCTTTTAGAATCATCCATCTTAAATCGCTTTAAGATTTTATCTATATAGGGGGCTTGGGAAATACCTATTGTTCTCTTCGCTCTATCCTGGTAGAGTCGAATTCCAAGAATATAGGTTGCTTCTCCCAAGTCTTTCATGGAGAAATTACTCGAAAGCCAAGCTTTCACAGAACTGAGCATTCCTACATCATTTCCTATTAGTAGAATGTCATACACATATAGTACTAAGAATGCAATCTTGCTCCCACTAACCCTCTTGTATACACAAGGTTCCTATTCATTTTGCACGAAGTCAAAACCTTTGACTGCCTCGTCAAAATGAAGGTTCCAACTACGCGACGCTTGCTTCAGTCCGTAAACGGAATGCTGAAACTTGCTCACTTTCTGAATATCGACTTCGGACACAAAGCCTTTAGGCTGATCCATATAGATTTCCTCCTCGAGGAATCCATATAGGAAAGCCGTCTTTACGTCCATTTGCCATATCTCATAATCGTGGTAGGCAGCTATAGCAAGCATCATGCAAATAGACTTGATCATAGCTACGGGCGAGAAGGTATCGTGGTAATCGGTCCCTTCTTTCTGGGTATAACCCTTTGCCACAAGCCTGATCTTATAGGCGTCAACCTTGCCATCACCATCAGTCTTTCTCTTGTAGATCAACTTATTCCCAATAGGCACTATGCCCTTGGCGCAGTCTACTAGAGTCCAGACTTGATTGACATGCATCGAGTCTATCTCAGCTTCCATAGCTTCACTCCATTTCGCGAAGTCTATATCCACCATCGCTTGGTCATAGGTCGTTGGTTCGGTCTCTTGGCTATCACTTGGAACCTCAAGGAGACCCAGCTCCTCCAAGTGCACAAGTCCATACCTTTCAGGTAAATGAGACACTCTACTAGACCTATGAGGTGGTTGTACCTGTGTTTCAGAAGGTTCAGTTCCAGTTTCTTGCACAGGTGTCTCCCGAGGAGTTTCATTATATTCTTCTAAGAAAATACTTCTACCTGCTCCACCTTCCTGAATGAACTCATCTTCCAGGAAGTGTGCTTATAAAGTAACAACGCTCTTTCGATCTTCGGGCATGTAGAATAGATATCCCATTGTCCCAGACGGGAATCCAATGAAACGTCCCTTCGCGGACCTAGCTTCCAACTTCTCCACCTTAGTCTTCTTGACATAGGCGGGACATCTCCAAATCCTAATATGATTAAGACTTGGTTTCCTGCCCTCGCACATCTCATGTGGAGTTTTAGGAACGGATTTGGAAGGACATATGTTCAAGATGTAAGCGACAGTCAGGAGTGCATACCCCCACAGGTAAATCGGTAAGTCAGTATAGCCCAGCATGGAATGGATCATGTTCAACAAGGTCCGGTTCCTTCTTTCTGACACACCATTTAACTGAGGAGTACATGGAGGTGTTAGTTGTGAAACTATTCTATGTTCCTTAAGGAACTCATCAAACTCCGTACTCATATACTCGCCACCTCAGTCCGACCGAAGTGCTTTGATATGATTACCAGTTTATTTCTCGACTAGGGCTTTGAATTCCTGGAATTTATCAAAGGTCTCGGATTTATGTTTCATTAAGTATACATAACCATACCTAGTTTGACCATCTGTAAACGTAATGAAATATTGATATCTGTCACATGCTGCTTGCAAATCATTGCATACGTCGGTATGGGTTAATCCCAGTTTATCAGCGGCTCTTTCAAAAGTCCCTGTGAAGGGGGACTTAGTCATTTTGCCTTTAAGGCAAGATTCACAAGTAGGAAAGGGATCCGATCCCAATGGACCCATAAGTCAATCTTTTTCCATCTTGTAAACCTTGATCTGACCAACATGACCAAGTCTAAGATGCCATTTCAAAACTTGATTGGTTTCATCCCTACCACGTTTTCTAGTCATACTATTCACAACTACTTTGTTGCTGAGATTTAGATGATACAATCTATTTTACAATGTAGCAGTACCCACTAGTTTATTTCTGAAATAAATTTTGCATGAACCATCACCAATGAAAAATGAAAAGCCCTTTCGGTCCATGAACGGAATGGATACAATGTTTTTGTGCCCCTTGGGCAAAACAAATACATCTTCGAAATTCAAAACAAAGCCGGATTCTAAACCCAAAATAAGTGATCCTATGTCGGTCGCCTCGACACTATGCCCGCTTCCGACTGTGATCATAACTTCTCCAGCTCCAAGATTCCTACTTTGTTCCAGATCCTGATTCACGGTACAAATATGAGAACTAGCACCAGAATACAGTATCCAGGAAGTAGAAAATACAATAGCAGAACAATTTGTTTCCAAAACTAAAAGTTCTGTACCTGAAGTGCCATGAAGAATCGAACAGTCTCTAGCCCAATGGCCCAGCTAACCGCACTTGCGAGAAGCATCCTTCTTCTTCTTGTTCTTTGGAACTATCGGGGCCTTGCCCTTTCCCTGCAAGTCCTTAACATGTGGTCCAGTCTGCTTCTTGGTCTTTTTCTTCTTGTTCTTAGACCTCCGAAGTCCAGAAGAAATCACAAGAGCAGATTCCTTCATCTGCGGAGTCTTCATCTGAGATTGAGCGGTCACAACTTTCTTCATTAGCCCAGCTAAATTACATGCAATCTCATTGCAGTTGAAGTTGATAACAAACTGTGAGAAGGAATCAGGGAGAGACTGTAGGATAAGGTCGGTTTGGAGAGAAGTATCCATTTTAAAATCAAGAGCCTCCAATCTCTCGATCATGGATATAATTTTGAGGATGTGTTCCCCAACCTTCTCACATTCCTTCATCCTTGCACCGAACAGTTGCTTGGATATCTCATATCTACCACTTCTGTTGTGCTCACCATAAAGTTCGGTTAAGTGAGATAGAATCTGCCTAGCAGAAGTCATTTTCTCATGAGCTCTCTGAAGTTCGTTAGACATAGAAGCATCATGTATGCACGGAATTTTACGTCATCCTTAACCCACTTTTTGTGGTTTTCAATCTCTTCCTGAATGGCTCTGGTCCGCACAGGAGGCGCCGGAATGTCCGTTTCCAAGACGTATCCCAGTGCCTCTATACTGAGGACAATCATCAGATTGCGGAGCCAGTCCACAATGTTAGGTCCAATCAGGGTGTTCTTTTCGAGTAGAATTGCGAGTGGATTCATTGTCATATTGAGAGTTATGTCTGCATTAAGTATAACAGATTAATTAGTGACTTGTTATATTATGATCTGAGTATAGAATTAAGGTCTTTTCTATTCTTGTTACCCATCTCCCACTATTTTTATCGGAATAACACACTCCCATGTGAAATCCAGAAGTATCGCCGCTCTACTTCATAGTGGTGATCGAGTTCTTTATAAATCTTAATAGAGGGCAACCGAACAGGTTTCTAGTCTATTAATTTTCATAAAGTGTTGTCCCACACCAACCCATCTAATGGATGATTCGATCTTCTTTTTCCCCTTGTTCACTCCCCTCAACCTATACGGTTTCTATGGTTCGTGAACAAGTTAAGTTTATACCATCGACGCAAATCAGTTTCACAATTGAATCTTATCCGGCAACCTATCAGGTTTCTAGGGAGAAAATTTGCTCCAACCGAAGGCATCCAATGGGCTCCAGGTAATTTATCCGTCCTCCCCGAACGACTACCCCGATAACTCGGAAGCATAGCAAATCCGGTTTGGATTTCAATTTATCAAAAACTCGATGGAGGGAAGGAAAACCTTGAAACCTTATAAACTTAATAATTTGTCGTGGGAGAATTTTCGCGATTAATGTTACACTTTGCACATTAATTCATTTAAGCGCGTTTGTGGCATTCATACAATATGAAACAACCATTCACAACCTAGCTGCTACCAACATGTGGTTCGTGGACCGTTCCTAGAAAACAAAAACTCCGTAATCTAATTACAAGTCTTCGTCTTGAATCTTCGTCTTCTCGAAATGGATCTTCCTCTGGTCTTCGTCATTACATATTACATTGAAAATTTCATCCTAGATACAAATATTTCTAGTAAAATAAATAGGCTCAAAATGGCCTTTACAACCCAATCGAATAAACCGAACGATTCAAAACTAAGTCCACAAACCACATCCCCATTCAAAAGCATTCATCCAATAAATACTAAATAAATGGAAAGCGTAGAGATACATTGATCCAATCAACAACACGAACCGATCCAATCGATTCACACAATCGGTAATATTTAAACGTTCAAAATAATTCGGTCGATCACAAGTATTACAATAAATTAATTTTCCCTTATAAAATGAAATACTATAAATCATTTTAATCATATTAAATCCAATTTAAAATGTGGTAAATCATTTTTAGGAATACATGAAGAAAAAAAGCCCGAAACGGGTCTGAAAACGGGCTGGACCGTGCCCGAAATGACACTAGGCAGCAAGCAGGGCTGCCCAGCAGCCCTGGGCCGCGGCCCCCAGTCCAGAACCTGTACTAGCGGGCTGCAACAGCCCTGGGCCGCGGCCCCCGAGCCCTGGGCCGTGGCCCCCTCCTTCTGAACCACTACCAGACCGCCCAACGGCAATTCGAGGCTAGTTTTTCGACCGGATATCCAATATCTATATTTTCCAACATTCATATCTTCAATATAAATCACATTTCCCAGAAATTAAGATTTATATTTAGACATAAACTTACGAAAAATATAACTACAACGAACGTAAAACATATACCACGATTATGACTATAATGATTCCAAATCATTCACCATCTAATCAAGCATTCCAAATGCTAATATCATATATACGATCGAAAGACATACGCTCCGATTCCACTGTTGGGATTCGGTGCCTAAAACGAAGGCCCAGCGGAAGCGGTAAAACAAAAATTAATTCGATCCGTATCCCTATGAGGATCGATTGAGCTAGAATATATAAATGAAATCACAAGAGATATTAGAAACTCACCCTTGTAGTCAGTTGATTAAATGGATTGCTTCTCTTGAGCTATTCCCCAAGCTTTAGTTGTTCTCCACGAATCCAATCCGCTCCAAGCTCTTGGATGATCCAATGCCGAAATACCACGTCTCTACTTGTCACGCGCCATAGAAACGAATGGAATGACGATCACCCGATTAACCTCTAAGGATACGGGTAGAATCAAGTGATGAAGCTTTGATTATATCACTCTAAGTGTATAATCTATATCTCTCAATTTTATCTTGATTTTCTCCAAGAACAATCAAGAAGTGAAATGAAGAAGATGAAGAAAAAGAACTCTTTTCTCTCTCTCTAGCCAAAACTCACGGATGGAATGGATGGACGAGAGAGGAGTAGTCTGCTCATTTATTCTCATTCAAATCACACCTTCCACCCAACAAATCACCTTTTCCTTATTTTAAGAGATATCATATCTCTAAGGTCTTTAGTCTTCCTCCTACTAAGGACAAGACCAAGTCAAATATGGTAGGGATAAGGTGGGGCGGCCTCTATAAGGAATCAGACGAGTTCGGTTCGTTTCGGACTCCCGTGAGTCCAAACAGATAAACTCTGATTTTGTTCCGATATATTTATATCAATTAATTAATACAATTAATTAATCTTATCAAATACAAAATAACAAAATTAATTTCTCCAAGAAATAATTATATTTATAAATTAAATTAATCATCCAGTAATTGATTTAGTTCATTAGGCCTTAAATTAATTTATACAATAAATTAATTTAGACATCCAATGTCCCAAAATCAATTAGACTTCCAATGTCCAATAAATTAGATATCCAATATCTAATATTTTAATGAGAGAATAAGCTCGATTCATTCCGTCGTCAATCCTATTGCGCGACTTGGTAGGTCCGTCTCAGTTAGCAATGGGAGGAACCAAAGAGTAGTAGCACCACCTAGCCAGCGTGGCGCCCTACACTGTACCTCAACTGAGAACGAATGATTGGGATCATTCAAGAACAATTCTTTCGTGAATACCAGTATACGTATAAACCCTTCTTTCAAATGTCCCGATCAAGTTATAGGGTCACGGTCAGTCAAACCCTATCAGTACTTGACGCTATGCATGCGTTAATGCAAATCGAGATCATTGAGCTCTCGTGTATCCAATACAACTAGCTCCAATGCTTTGGCCAAAGACTTATGACCTCATCTGCCAATAACTGCATAGGACATATAACCCGCTCACTAATGGGAGAAAGAATTCTATCTTGGTATTCAGTAGGACCTGCTACTTGCCCGTCAAGATGCACGTCGAGGTTGACCCCCACCTCCCGGTTTATAGGGTCGAACTACTCTAATGAAAATCTTGACGTCACAAGCACATCCCTACTAAATCCTAGTCGAAGGTTCACGAATACCTATCACAACCTTTCTATTCCGTCATTGACTGTCCCGGAGTAAAATCCGTGTGACGAATCGAGGGTGAGTTGGTTCGAGTATAATAATCTAGCATACCTATAACGTGTGCTCCCACTAACCATTAGTGTTCGACAGGCACTCTCCATTTCAAAGAACACGTCATACAAGTCTTCACATAAACTTAACGGCCAATCAAGTTTCATCTACTTGCGAACAATTAAGTATTTGAGCTATAAACCTTTCCAAATCCGACCCCCTTATCCAATAAGGAGTGGAACGTTTTGCTCTCAAATACACGGACTAGTTTCTATATATATATTTACGAGTTAGGAATGCCAGTAACTACCAGTAAATAAATAAAACATCCATTGCCTTATTATTAATGATTTACATAATTACAAGTACAATGCCCCCACTCAACATCCTCTGAGTGGCATTCGAGGGCATAGTCTTAACATGAATAACATGGCTGTGATCGGGAACATACTTACGCAGTTGGGAAACATGAAACATGTTAAGAACATGACTAATCTTCATAGGTAACGCTAGTCGATAAGCCACATCACCTACCTTGTCCAGGATCTCGAAAGGACCAATATAACAAGGACTAAGATTTCCTTTCTTACCAAACCGAAGGACTCCACGAGTCTGCGATACCTTCAACAGCATATGATCTCCTGCCTGAAATTCTAATGGTCGACGTCGAACATCGGCATATGACTTTTGTCTACTCTCGACAGTCAATAACCTTCTTCGAATAACGGCAACCTTCTCCCTCATTTGAATTAAAAAAATCTGGCTCTACTCCAAGTAACTCATACGGCTCATCCCAATAAAGTGGTGATCTACACCGTCTTCCATATAGTGCTTCAAATGGATCCATACCGATTGAACTGTGCCAACTGTTATTATATGAGAATTCAATTAATGGTAAATGAATCTCCCAATCATCTTTCCAATCTAACGCATAAGCTCTCAACATGTCTTCCACAGTCTGGATAGTCCTCTCCGATTGTCCATCCGTCTGTGGATGATACGCGGTACTAAAATTCAATTCAATACCGAGTGCTCTATGTACCGCTTGCCAGAAATGCGAGACAAATCGACCATCGTGATCCGAAATAATACTTTTTGGGGTACCATGCAATCTTACAATCTCCGCAATGAATAAACGAGCTAGTCTCTCTGGTCCCCAAGTATCTCTAATACCCAGAAAATGTACTGATTTGGTTAGCCGACCCATGATTACCCAAATCATATTCATCCCAGTTCGCGTCCTTGGCATTCCCACAATAAAATCCATCGCGATGTCTTCCCCCTTTAATTCCGGAATTGGTAACGGTTGCAACTTCCCGGCAGGTCTTTGATGCCCGTCTTTAACTTTCTAACAAGTTAAACATTTCGACACGAACTCCGTTACATCTTTCTTCATGTTCGGCCACCAAAAATTTTTCTTCAAATCTTTATACATTTTACTCATACCTGGATGAATCGAGTACAGAGTAGAATGTGCTTTATTCATTATCGCTTGCTAAAGATCATCTTGATTCAGTACACAAATCCTGCCTTGAAATCGAAGAACACTATCTTCGTATATCATGAACCCAGGCGCCTTTTCTTTAACAACATCTTCTCGAAGTTGTACAAACATAGGATCATCTGACTACTTGTACTTAATGTCCTCAATCACGGAGGATGTGACCTCAAGTAAACGTAATTGTCCTTGAGTTAATAACTCTCGTCTGAGCTTCGGTTGAATGGTAAATAATTCCAATCTCTGCAATACGACTGACTTGTGTCTCAAAGCATTGGAAACGACATTCGCTTTACCAGGATGGTAAAGAATGTCGAGAATGTCGAGATCATAATCTTTAATCAGTTCTAACCATCGCCGCTGGTGCATATTAAGCTCCTTCTGAGTAAAAATATATTTCAAACTCTTATGATCCGTATACGCTGGACAAGAAGAACCATATAAATAATGCCTCTATATCTTCAACGCAAACATCACAACGGCTAACTCAAGATCATGGGTTGGATAATTCATCTCATATTTTTCAACTGTCGAGATGCATACACAATTACTCTCTCATTTTGCATCAATACACATCTCAATCCTTGTTTAGAAGCATCACTATAAATAACAAAACCCTATGTTCCCTGCGGTAAGGCTAAAACTGGTGACGTAGTCAGCCTCTTCTTCAACTCCTCAAAACTCTTCTGACTCTCGTCACTCCATACAAACTTCTGAGTTTTCTATAATACTTGAGTGAGCGGTCGATCAATTTTCAAGAATCCCTCGACAAATCGACGATAATATCCATCTAATCCCAGGAAACTCCAAACTTCCTTAACATTCCTCGGGGGTTCCCAAGCTAAAACCGCTTCAAATTTCTGGGGATCTACCCGAACACCTTTAGCTGATATAATGTGACCAAGAAAAGCAACATATTTCAGCCAGAACTCACATTTAGAAAACTTAGCATAAAGCTTATCAGCCCTCAAAATACTCAACACAATTCTCATGTGTTCGGCGTGCTCCGATTCGTTCTTGGAATAGATTAAGATGTCATCAATAAACACCACCACAAACTTATCGATATATTCGATAAATGTTTTGTTCATAAGTTGCATAAATGTCTCTGGGGCATTTGTCAAACCGAAAGGCATAACTACAAATTCGTAATGCCCATATCTCATTCGAAATGCCGTTTTTGAAATATTCGAATCCCGAATCTGCAATTGGTAATATTCCGATCTCAAATCAGTCTTCGAGAAAACCATAGCCCCTTGTAATTGATCAAATAAATCATTGATTCTTGGCAACAGATGCTTGTTCTTGATAGTGAGTTTATTCAACTCACGATAATCAATACATAACCGCAACTATCCGTCTTTATTCCGTACGAACAATACTGGTGCACCCCATGGAGATGCACTTGGCCGAATGTAACCTTTGTCCGGCAGTTCACCCAATTACTTCTTCAACTCTTGCATTTCCGATGGGGCCATTCTGTATGGTGCCTTGGATATTGGCACCACATTAGGCTCTAGTTCGATAGTAAACCCCACGTCACGATGCGGCGGCAACCCAGGCAAATCATATGGAAATACGTCTGGAAATTCATTCAGAACTGGAATAGGGGACATCTGCACCTTGCCAATTTCCGACTTCAATGCATAACACCAATAACCGGTACAACCTTATCGCAATAATTTCATCGCCTTCATGGATCGGCTAATCTTCCCAAAAGTGCCAGGTTTCTGCCCTTCAAACACGTGTTCGGTACCGTTCGGCGCAACTATCGAAATTGTTTTCCGATGATAATCTACTATCGCTCCATGATGATCTAGCCAATCGTCATCGAGGATCAAATATTCTCCTTTCATGTCAATCACAATCAAATCGGATGCCCAATCTCTACCGCTGATGGTTACAGGACTGTAACACCCCCAAAATCCGAATGGGTTATTACAGTGCCGTGGACCCCAGGCCGGGAGATCCGCCAGGCGAACATGACTAACATACATCAATCTGACCAAAAAGGAAAATCACAGTCCCTAATATGATGTCCGACACAATATTCCGACGTGGAATTTTAACGACAAGGGTGTGCCTACATGGCCAAAATAAAATATAACAACATCCACGAGCCTTACTCGGATAATACAAATTGACAACAACTGACTAAACTAGAGTACTCCAAACTGTCTGACCGACATGTATACCGAAACAACTCGGACTAGTATCGCTCGAATGCCTCGTCGCCATCGTCATGCCCCTGTGTCTCAACTCTCTCCTCGCAAGCACCTAAAACATGAAAATATATTCAGACCCCACGGGGTTAGTCATCCAGACAATGAATATCAAATACATGTACAACATTATATGCATCCAACGGCAGAATTAACAGTACAACAATGGTAATACGAGATGCTCACAAACCAAAGTGAGAATCGAGCATTCGTGAAACACTATGCCCACAGCATACGGACGGTACCTTCTCAACAAGTTAGAACACAAGTGCCCAATGGCGAATCATCAATACAGAACACAACAATGAAGTACCCGAAGGTAACCCAAACCAGAGCTGAAATAAATACGGATCACCATGCCCGAAGGTTCCAACGGAAATACCAAAACATCACAATGGCCTGAAAGCCCTCAGCCGAAGCTGCCAAAATATCATGATGGCCTAAAAGCCTTTCAGCCTAAGCTGCCAATCAACACAATTGCCCGAAGACAGACAGCCCGAAGCTGTATCATCTAAGGGCTGAAGCCACAACACGAAGCCGTATCATAATGAGGGCCGAAACCACGACACGAAGTCGTATCACAATGAGGTCCGAAGCCACGGCACGAAGCCGTATCACAATGAGGGCTGAAACCACAGCACGAATCCGTATCACAATGAGGGCCGAAGCCACGACACGAAGCTGTATCATAATGAGGTCATCCAATGACCGTGACCTGCTGAATTGCAGGTTCTTGGAAACCAACCGCGAAGGTTCAAGCCCCAGACTTACCCATAATGAGATCACCCAATGACCGTGACCTACTGAACTGTAGGTGTTGGGAAACCAACCGCGAAGGTTCAAGCCCCAAACTAACCACTCGAGCACTAGCCGAGACTAGCCTCCAAAAACATCATTAATCACAAACAACAACGATCCTGAGATTACCGAATTCATAAGAATAATAGTGTGCTGCCTAAAGTCGGTCAACACGACAATAATAACTTACGGATGGGCATCGTCCTTGGCGGTCCCAATTCAAATACCTCAACTGCCTTGGAATGGCCAATCGATCACAACTCCTCAACGGATGTGAACGATACTTCGACAGTCCCAATTCAATACCTCGATCACCTTAGAACGGTCAATCGATAAACAACGATACAATTAGAACAGATGTCTCGGTGCCTTTAATGGACCACCAGAAAAACAGAGGTGATAATCAATTACATCAATGCCTTTAATCGGCCAATATAACATCGATAGAAAAACACCGATATCAATAACGATGATCACAATGATATCTCAATGGAATATCAGTCAACAATAACCGTCGATACATCGATACCGCGAATCGGCCATCGACAACAACATAAGCCAATAAGTATCTCAATTCCTTGAATCGGCCGTTAACGAACAACAATAACAACAAGACGATCAATCAACAACGTTGGCATAATTACCGAAGGGTTTTGTATCAAACAATTCCCTGACATCAACAGATCATGAAGAGACTACGTCTCGAAATGATACAACACATTCATACACATATATGATAATATTTATCTCATTGACTAGTACAAGTATAAAACTTGCCTCAAATCGAAGGCGAGAAAGTCCTTCCACTATCAACATCCTCCCACGAAACGACGAACGACGTCCTCTGACAGTCACAAGCACCCGAACAACCTTGAATGAAATACAATTCATTCAATAACACAAAATCAATGGAAAACAACACCAAAGACAATCCCGATTCAATCACGAATCGGTTAAACTCCACAAATGAATATCATAGTTCTCAACTATGAATTCTAACATCCTCCAACACCTCAATGATTAATTAACAAGATCATTATGTTCTTAACACTTGTGAAAACAATTCAACAAGAATCACTTAAGAACAACATTATACCAATCACCCTATAATGATAATATTACCAATATCACCACTATCACCTCAAGAACATCATCAACTCTACTAACATGATGTCTAAATAATAATCAACCACCAATTCATCAAGAATTCGGATTAACAAACAAGATCAACTCAACCATTTCAAGATTATGACAATCATCACATAATTCATCATAATTCTATACTAAAATGGTTAAAATCCCTCAAGAACACAGCCAACAACAATAATCATCTCAAGGCTATGTTAATCATCTAAAAATCTTAACATAACTCTTCCTAGACATGATTATAACCTCCAAGTATTCTAAAACATCAAGAACAACTCCTCCTCAAGACATAATCATCATGCTCTGAATCATAAGTTATGAAAACTCATCAAGAATCATGCTATCCTCCATCCATCCATCAAAACACAAAGTAATCAACAATAGCAACAACATAATCTCGAGATAAACACAAGATTAAACACATACCTCTTGAAGAAGTGAAGAACAACCTCAAACCATCAAAAAACACTCCAAACTCCAAGTTCCTTAAGCTTCAATCCAAGTTATGAAGCTCCAAATCAAGTTGGAAGAGGCTGGAATTCACTAAGAGATGCAGAGAGATGATTTCTAGAGAGAGAAATCGGAAATGGATCGTGAGAAAATGAAAGACGAATCATGTCTTTATAATCTGCACATCACATTACGGCAGCTATCCTCCAGCCTTAACGTATGTTATGGACTTAACGTATGTTATCGCCTCTACATAGTGTACGCTACGTAGTCCAAAATTCACTGCCTCAAAACAGTGTACCCATTACGTACATTAACTAAATTACGTACGTAACAAACATCACCATTACGTAAGTTAACCTCAAGGTATAGCGTACGTAATGTGCGTTGACCTGCCTATCCCAATCGAGCTCCGCAAATACAGCCTGGCCCGGTCCCACACGCCGAAAGTCAGCATCGATCTGATACCCAACGTTACATACGTAACCCTCACGGTTTAACGTACGTAATCTCAACACAATAGAGTACGTAATGCTACACATGTAGCGTACGCTATGGCTATATACTTAGCCAAAATTCCAAACTCACCAAGCAACATCCAAACGACGAAACCAAACCGACGACAAGTATAAATATTTCGATTCTGAAATATCCCAATACAATATACATTGTATCAGTCAAATACAACACAACTTATACAATTCCAAATGAATACGTACAACACAACAGTAAAACGAAAAAATTACCCCCAGATATTACATACTCCCCCCTTAAAAAGAGTTTCGTCCCCGAAACTAAGGGTACACAGCTCGGGATATGAACTATCCATCAGGATCTGAAAACAACATCTCTAGGAATACTTCTCAATATGAACGACTCCGTCTGAGTAACTAGGCCAACCCCTCGGGTCCCCGCATCTCCCCTGCCCGAATACGGCAAAAACCAAGTGATAAAAACACTCAACCAAGTGCGAGATCAGTCGAATCATGACTCCTCCACTAGAGACCAGCCAGAAAGTCGTACCAACCGCATAACTCGAAACACCGGCGTACACACCCCGTGGGAGCCGACCATTGTACAAGTATACAATCATCGGTGTACACTTCCCCATTCTCGTAGGCATCGGACGCCTATGCAAACACTGACTCACGCCACGCAAAGATAGTAACAACACAGACATAGTCCTCAGGACCATATCAATCGCACGCCCAAGTCCTCACGACTTGACGTCTCGAATCACAATGAACAATTACCCAGATTATCACAAAATCTCGGGTACAACACCAAAAGGAAAGAAAAACGCATCAAACGACCTAAAATCTCAAGATTTCAAATACTATCGTTACAAGATAGATCAACAACAAATGGTACACAACCATAATACCATAATACAAATTAAGTCAAGCATCAATCCGAAAACAAGGAAAATACATATCAAGGCTACATCTCAAATGTACCCAACATCGATATCCCCCAGATCATCGATATCCTCAATCTCATCAACTCGAGGAAGAACCAAATCTGAACTCGCTGCTCCTCCTAGGCTGTCCTTACCCCTGGCTTCAGAAGCCTGCTAGGACCCCTTGGATGAAGTATGGGCTGGAGTAACAAAATTTCTCGAGGCCCGTGTGCTCTCTCGAGATCTACTGGCAGTAGAACTCCTGCAGTATTTCTGTAGGTGTCCCTGTCTCCCACATGAATGACAAACAAAAGCTGGCAGAGTACACCGAGTACTAACGTGCCCTGCTGAATCACAGTTAAAGCAAACAACAGTCGAATTCGTAGTCTGAGTGGAAGATGCTTTCCCAGCACGAAGATGACTAGAAAATGACCTCTTGGACGTCGGAGCCTAATGTCCCTCTGAACGAACCGGCATCCTAGTACTCTCACCAGAAGAAGCTGAAGGGTTCTTCCGAGCAAGCTCTTTGATCAAAAGTTCTGCTCCAAGAGCCTTCTCGATGAATTCACCAAGTGAGTTACAATTATGATTGAACAACTGCATCCTCAACTGCGGGTTTAGCCTCTTTATAAAATACTTGATCTTATCCGCTTCAGTACGGATAACAGACGAAGCAAACTAAAGAAGTCCTTGAAACTTCTCAGTAATGACAATAACACCCTCGTCCTCAATGGATTTGGGGTTCAAAATGTCTGACAACTTGGCTTCACGCAGTGGAGCCGGATAATACCACTCTAACATGAGAGTCTTGAACTCGCTCCAAACACAATCACGATCGGTGGGCTTCACGGAAATCCACCAAGAATAAGCACCCTTACTCAAATAGTAAGCCGCTACTGCCACCTTACTCTGTTCCGAACCATGTCGAAGAGTTTATCAAAATGTTCAAGCCAATGAACAATGTCAGCTGGTTCTGACGAACCCTAAAAAGTAGGCGGCCTCTGATGAGAGATATCGCCAATAATCTGATTCACTCCCCCACTCTGCCCATGAAACGGCACCTGGAATCCCTGCTGCGGTGCACCACGAACCACCGAGACCTGCATGTTCTCCACTATCTGCGTCATCTAAGTCATCTGGGTCATTATGCCCCTCATAAGCAAGAAAGGGTCGACGTGTCCACTCTCAGTCTGATCGAATTCTCGAGTATGACATCCCGAAGGGAAATCGGTCGCATAAGTAACACCTCCAGCCGAACTCTGATCCATCTCGGTATCCGCACGTGTATAAACATGAGGTTCTGTGTTCTGGCTCGTTCTGCAGCCCTTACCCCCTCTGTCACGTCCTCGGGTTCCTCTCTCCACACTGAAAGAATAACGCTCGATCATGATCATAACTCAAATATGCCTCAACGGCCAATCTAGAATGTGTTACGTATTTTTGTGAACGCAAGTGCACGTTGTCGTAATCAAGTAATAAAGTGATGAGAAAGATATCGTTCCCTCGAGGACTGATGCACTAATTACCAATTTATTCATATTCCTAATTTTAATTGAACGACCGGATTTTGGGGTTGAAGTATTATTAGAAACAAAATAAAGCGATAAACTAGAAACAAATAACACAATCAATAATCCGAAGAAAGGAGATCAAATAAGAGAAGAATCCAGGATTGAGAATTCGCCTAGATTAATCCGAATTAATCTTGATTAATATAATTTATGTAATTTCCCAATTTATTGAAAGCGAAGATTCTAAGATAATCTAATGCCTCTCCCGAGGTCAGAAGAATTTTCCAAGGTGAATAATTTACTCTATTACTAGGTGAGTTAATTAAACAATAGTCAAATAGTTCTAAAATCTTCAAACGAGCTTCGTAATTCCTATGAGTATATTCCTATCTCACAACACAAAACGGTTTCACCCAATTTTCACTACTAACTCTCCTCTCCCGATTCATGTTACGTAATTATAACAATTCAATTATAGGCCACACAATTAAAAGCATTAAGAACAATTGGGAACACTCAATAGAAAAGGGAAATATATTAATAACGTAAAATCAAGAATTAATTCATCAAAATCTCGGTTTCATCACAATCCTAGAAAAAGGGGTCTATCCCGACATGCTAAAAAACAATACAAAAATATTTAAATTCAACATAAGGAAGAAAATCAAACACAATTGAAGAACTGGCTTCTTCCGTTCTCTGGACTTTGCTTTCTGTTGCTAGGTATTTTTCTCCTCTTCTTCGATGATCTTATTTTCTGACCTTCACTCTCTTTTTATAACCTTCTTTCCGCCTCCAAAAACGCGTCCGAGGATTAGGTCGAAAACGGCTTCCAAAACAGTCAAAATCGCGGGCTGGCATCAGAAATCCCGTGTCGCGGGCTGCGGCCCGGCTTAAGTGTGCCGCGGCCCTTGTCCTTGCGCTGCTGGCATCAGAAATCCCGTGTCGCGGTCCGCGGCCCGGCTTAAGTGTGCAGCGGCCCTTGTCCTTGCGCTGCCAGGCCTGGGCGAATTCTTTCTTACGGGCCGCAGCTCAGAATGAGCGTGCCGCGGCCCCCGGTACAGTTTGTACCGGTTAGTTCTGGGTGTGCCTGTGCCGCGGCTCTGGCTCGATGCGACGCGGCCCTTGACCAAAAAATGTCGTTTTAGCCCGTTTTTCTTCGTTTAAGCTTTCGGACTCTAATTTCCTTCAAAACATATAAACATAATGCATTAAGAGCTTATTTATGCAGATTTAAACCAAAAATGGAGATAAAGTAATGATAATCAAGCGCACAAAAATACATGTAACAAATACCCCCAAACTGAAGCCTTTGCTTGTCCTAAAGCAAAAATCAATTTCAAATAAGAAGACAAGTATCGTGGATGATCGTGCAAATTTATAGTGCTCAACTAATTAATATTACCCTGAAAATCTCAAAGAATAATAGGAATATCGTAGGAGTGAGTCACAGTACGGACAATGATTCCACAAGGTAACTATTTTTAGTGCTAATTAATAGCATGAAGAAGATCAAGGCTCAAAGATTAACAAACGTGAATTGAGCCGACCGCCAATATGAATGTTGAGGGTAAACAAGCCAACTCGCCCATTCCCACAGCCTCGTTGCAAAGAAAACACAAGAATCTCATAATATTCCTCGGACAGCACTCCGTTATATTTAATATTTAATGATTCGAGTTAACCACTAGGTTTCGACTCCCGGTATGTTTCATGAAATAACCCTAGGGTGGATTTCCATTCTCATGTATTGGGGAACCGTTTGACGTAAAAGACACTCATGGGGCTCATGAATGCTTCTAGTTACTAAGTATCCCTCTACAGCGGAGAAAAAACTCAAATAGCTATTCCCGCATGTCTGATTCAAGGTTGCTGTTTTACGCGAGAGTAAACAACGGGTCACGTGAATACCCCCGGTTACTTGGCTTCCTATCATCGGAGATGCAATTTTTCTAAATCATTAGTCTATTTAGTGTTGTCGTTTTACACGAGAGTAAACAACGGGTCACGGGAATACCCCCGGTTACTAGACTACCCATCATAGAACAAGCAAAATTTCTCAAATTTTGGGAATTACAACTGTCCGACTCAATGCCTAACCTCAAGTACTTAAATTAAATGCCAACACGACTAGTGTTACTGGACGACTAGCTAAGTGAATAGCGCCACCAGACATATAAACGAGGCCTCGTGTATTGCGGACACTACAAATACCTATGTCTCATTTCTTATATGCCAACACTACCACAATGACGCAAAAATCAGACCGAAATGAATACTCGAGGGAAACAAAAATCGCATAATGAGAACTCGACTAATACTCATCCGTTTCTTCAAATAGAAATCAGTATCATATAATCGGTCTTACACAAGGCTGCACAAAAAATTCACGAATGCACACAAAGTCCAGAATATCATAGAAGACAAGCAAGGCTAGAATCAATAACAACGAAAAATAAAAAATAAATACAACTAAAAGTACCCCCCCAAACTTGAGATGTACATTGACCTCAATGGACAACAAATAGTAATACGCAGTAAGAGAAAGGTCAAGTACTCCCCTAAGGTAAGCTCAGGCACTGGCATCGGCCTCGTCGGGTGAAGTGGGTGGTGTAGGTGGCCTAACCGTAGGAATGAAAGGTCTGTCCGGGCGAAGGATATGGTCCGGCCAAATATCTAGGTAGTCCCGATGGTAGGCGTCTCTCACAGCTAAGTGCCTCTCCGCACGCCGATTGTCTTGGCGGACCTGCTCGTACATGTCCTCTCGAACGGTAGCGATCACACTATATTTCTCTGCTCGCATCTCCTCCCTCAAGCCTTCAAACATCGCCTGAAGAAGGTGATCTCTCGCTGGCGGTGGAGTGGACTCGGTCTGCTCCTCAGTATCTGCCGCCGGCTCATGAGTTAGAAGAAGTGGCCCAGAAGAGTGCTCATGTGGCTCGTCTAGAAGAAATACTCGTCCCCGCGGGTGTGGCCGCGCGCCACTCCACTGGTCGAAGTGAGAGATAATGCGATGATCGATCGGACCCTGGGGTGCTATAGTCGGCTCGTCATCCGACCAAGTCACGCCCGACTGGCGGCATAAGGCACAAATGAGAGAAGGATGTTTCAGCCCCGTCTTGGCCCCTCCTTGGATGCACTGGAGAATAGACCGGACTAGCCACGGGGCCACATCAAATCGAAGTCCGGCCGTGATGGCATATAACAGTCTGGCACGAGGAAACAGGACAGAGCGGATCTGCGAAGTCGGGTCGACTCGCGAGCAGAAAAAAAATAAAGCCAAGCTCGCCCGAGCCGACTGAGACGGGAACTCTTGAAGAAAAAGGCTGTGGACCCCGGGACGCGCGTTTCCCAAATGGAATCCGGCTGAGCAAGCGCCTCTAGCAAAGCTTCCTTCGAGAGGCTACTCACTGTCCGCGTGTATGCCGATTTGTCAACCTCGAGAAGCTCGTATAAGCTCCGTATCGCAGCTGCCGAGAAGTCCAAGGTCTGGCCACGGACGGTGACCTCAGTACGTATATACGGTCGTCCCATCATTTGCGCTGCCTGGATATGTAGTAATAACGCGCTGGCGTAGAATTCTTAGATGATAGAAATTACTGCCGGATCGGGTTGTGCAGCGAATCGAGTCCATCCCATTTCCGTAATCATAGCTAATATCTCGGCATCTTGGGGGGCGGGAGTGAATCCCCGCTCAGGAATTATAGGACGAGGACGAACTCTCTCATTAAAAATTTGATGAATCTCGGGGTCGAAAAATTGTTGGGATTGCCCTTCCGTTCGGTTTTGCGAGCTTTCCCCTCTCGTGGGGGATGATCGAGTCCTCGTCCTTGTGCTCAACTTTCTTTTCCGGGCCATAGCGAATTCCTGGAAAATAAACACAGGATATTAGACAACTTTAAATAACAATACACTAATCACAACTTATAATGTGCGGGAAACGAATGTAGCGTCTAAGACTCGCACTTCCGTATGAGGGATATGATGCGAAATTTTTTAACTCAAACTAAGCATTAAGGTAGGGGGCATATTGTTCAGATAATCGTACTGTTGCAAACAAGTTGGAGATGTTTAGATCAAAAACGTTTCATTGGGGTATTTCATCAAACACTTTGCGTGCGTCAACTTAAATGAAGAACAAGAATAATCATTGGTTAATTCAATCCCCAACAACAAACAAAATTGCAGGAATTCATGACAAATCAACGAAATACAATCAATCAATCGATAATCTCAACATATTCCGATAAAAATATTGATAGAACTTTAGGAAAAATAAAAACAAAATCATCAATGAATGAAGAACATTACCCCACTTCTCAATCCATGTTGCAATTAAGCTTAAGGAATAAGGATTACCTTGTGTTGGATTGAAGAAGATGAGAAGAAGAAGAGACTCGGAGATGGTGACCTTGCGCCGCGCGGAAGAGGAAGGTATTTGTGAAGTGTATCTTTTGTTTTGGCCGATTGAATTCTGAGTAGCCCAGCCCCTTTTAAAATATCGGCAAGGGCCACGGCACGTAGCAAGTGAGCCACGGCCCACAGTACAGATTGTTTAAGCGATCACGGTTGCGCAGCGTGCCGCGGTTCATTGCACGGGTGCTGCGGCTTCCAGGGTTAGTGTGCCGCGGCTCAGCACCTTCGTGCCGCGGCACAGAGTACAGGTTCCCGGGCGCATTTTTAGGTCTTCGGTGTGCCGCAGCTCGTCCTTATCATGCCGCGGCTCTTGGGGCAAGTGCGCCGCGTCTCAGCATTATCGTGCCGCGGCACAGAGTACAACAAGTTTGCTAAATTTTTAGACTTGTGTGTGCCGCGGCCCGCTTTTTATGTGTCGCGGCCCTATGCTTAAAATTTCCCTTGGAGAGTTCCTGCACAGATTTTTCAAATGAAAACACATAGAACATGAGAGAGAAGCAAAGCAAAGTAAAAATACCGAAAGAAAAGACTCCTAAAATGAAGGAAAACAACGAAAAACTAAAAATCTACAATTAATGCTTGGGTTGCCTCCTGAGAAGCGCTAAGTTTATAGCCTTCAGCCGGACTTTGCTAGAATTCACTCTGCGGTGGATAGGACGACTATCGACTTCTGCACGTCCATTGGATTACCCGTGTATACCTTCAATCGCTGCCCATTTAATTTAAATTTTCGATCCTCTTTTTGTACTTCCACTGCTCCGTGTGGAAATACTTGAACTACAGTGAACGGTCCCGACCATCGTGAACATAATTACTCAGGAAAAAACCTCAAGAGAGAATTAAATAATAACACCTCTTGACCCAGAATGAACTCTTGATGTATAATGTGCTTATCATGCCAATTCTTGGTCCGCTCCTTATAAAGTTTCGCATTCTCGTAGGCATCATGATGTATCTCCTCCAACTCCTTCAACTGCAAGCAGCGCTTTTCACCGGCCGATTTAAGATCAAAATTAAGTTTCTTGGTTGCCCAATATGCACGATGCTCCATCTCTACCGGCAAATGACAACCTCCAAAAACTAATCTATACGGTGACATGCCGATAGGTTTCTTGTACGCAGTATGGTATGCCCAAAGGGCATCATCGAGTTTAAGGGACCAATCTTTCCGAGACGAGTTGACTGTTTTTTCTAAGATCCACTTTAGCTCTCGATTGGATATTTCGACTTGACCACTTGTCTGGGGATGGTAGGCTGTAGCAACACGATGAGTGACTCCGTATTTCTTTAAGACCGCATCAAGGAACTTGTTGTCAAAATGTGAGCCACCATCACTGATAATAGCATGTGGAGTCCTAAAACGCGTGAAAATATATTTTTTTATGAATTTGATCACGACATTGGACCCATTTGTTGGTAGTGACACCACTTCGACCCACTTCGAGACGTAGTCCACTGCTACTAGAATATAAAGGTTCTTATTTGATGGAGGGAATGGACCCATAAAGTCGATCCCCCATACGTCGAACAATTCAACCTCAAGTATGGTGTTCAACGGCATTTCATGTCGTTTTGAGACGTTTCCCGTCCGTTGACACCGGTCACACGTGGACACGAAGGAGTGAGCATCCTTGAATAACGATGGCCAATAGAAACCCGACTGCAAAACTTTTGCCGCTGTCCTATTGCCACCAAAATGCTATCCGTAAGGTTATGCATGACAATGACTCAACACGCTATGAATTTCCTCGTCCGGAATACATCTACGAATAATTCGATCACAACATCTTTTAAAAAGAAAAGGGTCGTCCCATAAGTAATACTTTGCGTCTGAAATCAGCTTCTTCTTTTGATGACGCGAGAGATCATTCGGAATTATTTTGCTTGCAAGATAGTTCACTAGGTCAGCGTACCAAGGTGCTTGTTGCGAATCCACCTTGTAGAGCTGTTCATCGAGGAAATTTTCCACAATTGGTAGATGACTCTCCGCCTTCTCGAGGGGATTTTCTAAGCGTGAAAGGTGATCTGCAATGACATTCTCGGTCACTTTCTTGTATCGAATCTGCAAATTGAATTCTTGTAGTAGAAGCACCCACCTAATCAACCTTGGTTTAGCATCCTTCTTCTCCAAAAGGTATTTGATCGCCGAATGGTCAGTCCACACAACTACTTTTGTTCCCAATAAATAAGCCCGGAATTTATCAAAAGCAAAAATCACGGCCAATAATTCTTTTTCTGTCGTGGCATAATTTCTTTAGGCATCTTCAAGAGTTAGGCTTGCATAATACACGACGTGAAACACTTCCCCTCGTCGCTGTCCCAAAACAGCCCCAATGGCAAAATCGCTAGCATCACACATCAACTGGAATGGAAGGCTCCAGTCTGGAGCGACTATGACAAGAGCGGTGCTTAGAGCCTTCTTCAAGAGGTCGAAACTTTCTTTACAAGACTCATGAAAATCAAACAGTACATCTTTCATGAGCAAATTGCACAACGGCTTCGTGATCTTCGAAAAATCTTTAATAAAACGGTGGTAAAAACCGGCGTGTCCCAAAAAACTCCTCACCCCCTTTACAGAAGTAGGCGGAGGCATCTTCACAATTGTTTCAATTTTAGCACGATCGAATTCAATCCCATGGGCAGATATGCGATGGCCTAGTAGAATGCCCTCCTGGACCATAAAATGGCACTTCTCCCAATTCAGCACCAGATTTGTTTCTTCGCAGATTTTTAGGACTTTTTGAAAATTCCACTTGCTATCAGAAATAGGAAAGATCATACCTGCGTCGAGGAGTTTTAAAACCTCGACTTTTACCACCTCTTTCCTATTTAGATTTAAACGATGTTGATGCTCCACAGAGGGTTTGTAGTCTTGCTCCATCAAAATCCTATGAATACAAATGGACGGGCTGATTCCCTTGATATCCACAATAGACCATCCAAGGGCAGATTTGTACTCTCTCAATACTCTGAATAATTTCTCCTCTTGATCACCCGCCAAAGTGGCAGAAAGAATGATAAGAAGGGAATCGTCGGGCCCCAAAAATGCATATTTCAAATGATTCGGTAGCTGCTTGAGCTCTAGCTTTGGGGGCTTCTCAATTGATGGGACAGGTCGAGTTGGTGAACTTCCGAGCTCCTCACATGGTCTACGAATGAAAAATGGTGGTGACGCATCCATGTGTCGTAGATAGGCTACATGCTATGAATTCAACTCGGTAGCGGACCCGACTAAGATGGACTCTAGTGGATCTGATGGATAGCTCTCCCGAAACGCTCTTCTTACACACGAATCAATGACGTCAATTTGAAAGCAATTCTCAACATCACTAGGATGTTGCATAGATCGAAATATATTAAAGGTAACTTGCTCCTCTTGAACTCGTAAAGTGAGTTTCCCTTCCTCCACATCAATGAGAGTTCGGCCGGTTGCTAAAAGTGGTCTTCCCAAGATAATTGGGATATCATGGTCCTCCTCCATATCAAACACAATAAAATCAGCAGGAAAGATGAATTTATCGACTTTGACCAGGACGTCTTCTATTACCCCCCTCGGATACTTGATGGATCTGTCAGCTAGTTGCAAAGAGACCGTAGTCGGATTGGCCTCCATAATACCTAGCTTCTTAAAAATGGAAAGGGGCATAAGATTAATGTTGGCTCCGAGATCACATAAGGCTCTATCAAAGGACGAATTTGCAATAGTACATGGTATAGTGAAACTTCCCGGATCCCTCAATTTAGGCGAGATCTTTTTCTGTAAAATAGCGTTGCACTCTTCAGTCAATGCCACTGTCTAATACTCTTCGAGCTTCCTTTTGTTAGATAAGATCTCCTTCATAAACTTCACATAGATTGGCATTTGTTCTAAGGCGTCGGCAAATAGAATATTGATATGTAATTTCTTGAAGACGTCAAGAAACTTGGAGAATTGCTTGTCCAATTTTTGCTTTTGCAGGCGTTGTGGGAATGGGATTGGTGGTGTAGGATGAGTGGTCGAGACTGCTTTTGACTTGGGCTCGTCATCCTTCATTTTCTCAATGGGGCTGCTCTTTTCCTTGCTACTCTTGGGATGCTCGTGTAGCTCTTTTCCACTTCGTAGCTCGATAGCTTGCACATTTTCCTTAGGGTTCATCTTGGTAGCGCTTGGTAACACACCTTGAGGTCGAGATGATAATAAATTTACGATCTGCCCCATTTGGACTTCCAAGTTCCAAATACAAGCGGAATGATTTTGTAGAGTAGTCTCCGTGCGAGTCATGAATTGGCTCATGTTAGCCGCCATTTGAGCAAGAGCATCTTCCAAAGAGAGCTTCGGTGGTTGAGGGGGCTGCTGTGGGGGCTGAGTGAATTGAGCTTGCAGAGGTTTATTTAAAGCTTGCCCGTTCCTCCATGAAAGATTGGGATGATTTTACCACCCTTGGTTGTAAGTGTTGGAATACAGGTTGTTCTGACGATTTCAATTTCCCACAAATTGAGCTTGTTCAATCGATATTGCTCGAAAGGATTTCCGACTTGGCATTCCACACTAGGATGAGACCTGTTGCACCAATTACATGTTTCCATGGTATTGGTACAAGGGGTATGTGAAAAAGCTTGCAATTGTTGAGTTAAAGCTGCAACTTGGGCTGATATTGTAGAGATTGGATCGTTGTCGGAAATTCCCATAACTCACTTTGGATTTATACGTTCAGAAGGCCACTGATAAGCATTTGCAGCCATAGCTTCCAATAAAGAATGAGCTTCAACCATCGTCTTGCCCATTAAAGCTCCTCCAGCGGCTGCATCAACAAGAGTGCGTGTAGAAGCACTCAATCCATTATAGAATGTCTGAATCTGCAGCTAATCCGGTAGACCATGGTGTGGGCATCTCCTTCGCAAATCCTTGTATCGCTCACATGCCTCATGCAGCGATTCCATCTGAAATTGTCCGAAAGTAGTTATCTCATTTCTGAGTCGTGCTGTTTTCGCTGGTGGAAAGAACTTCGCCAGAAAAGCTTGTGCTAATTCCGCCCACGTTGTGATAGAGCCAGGCGGGAGTGAATTCAGCTAGAACTTAGCTTTGTCCCTCAGAGAGAATGGGAAAAGCCGTAGACGAATGGCGTCATCAAAAACTCCATTATTTTTTAATGTGTCGCATATATCGAGAAAGGATGCAATATGATCATTAGGATCATCATTCGCCAGTCTGCAAAATTGGCTCGCTTGCACCATTTGGATGATAGCCAACTTAATCTCGAAATTGTTCGCTTGAATGGTTGGACGCCGAATCCCCAAAAAATTCGCGTTAATTTGTGGAAGCGCATAATCACGGAGTGCCAATGCCGGTTGAGCTTGCTAAATAGGATTGTCGATCCCTTGATTTCCAGTATTGTCAGCCATGGTATCCGAAATTGACAACTCACGTCTTTCCTTCCTGTTTTTCGCAAAGTGCGCTCGAGTTCGGTATCCAAAGGGAATAGACCTTCGTCACCAAATTTCCCATGCACTAAACGAACTCCTGAAAGGAAAGCAAATAAAAACAAATTTACACAAAAATAAAATAATGTTCAAATTAAGACTAAAAATACTGAAATTGATATTAGTAAAAACAATCAGTCCACGGCAATGGCGC